>BBSZ01002386.1:20329-32740 GCA_000981365.1 Subanguina moxae | reverse complement strand
TCCACTTGTTTCGGAGCTTGGAGCATTGGATCCGTGGCAAGAAATTCGATAATCGCAACGAAGTGGAGGCGTGCGTCAAGGAATTTTTCGATTCGAAGGCCGCTGCTTGGTACGCTCGTGGCATCAACCAGCTTGAAGAACGCTGGGAGAAGTTAATAAAATCTGGTGGAGAATACTTCGATTAACTTATTTTTGATTTTAGTTGTTGTTGTTTTTGTTGTTGTTGTTGAAATAAACTTTGTTGAAAATCAGACAAAACTTATGTAACGACCTAATAGCTTAAGAGCTGTATTTGAGCTGTCCTAAAAAGCTCAAAATGAAAGCGTATGATTAAAAATATGTAAATAAAAACCAAAAGCTCATACGAAATCAACGAAAATTAACCATCCTATATGTTCTAGGTAATGGGTGAAGTGAACACAAATGACTCAAGAGTGGTTTATGATCTTGCATCTATGAAACGTCTCCTGCCCGCTACATCCGATGTAGTAAAAGAGGAAGAGCCAGTCTCAATTTCTTCTTTAAGGTCTTCAGAAGAAAAAAGTGGTACAAAACAAGTGATTGTGGTTGGCGATGGAATCAGTGCTGCAGATGCTGTCCTTTATTGTCTAACACACGGCATCCCGGTTCTACAATTAATAAGAAGGAATGAGAAGCAACTCAAAAGTGAGTGCACCTATCTCAACAACAAAAAAAACTCTATTGTCATATAACCGTAGCCCATTTCAAGGCTCTTTTTGTAGCCATTTGCCTTGGTCCACCAAGGCAATAGTCAAATTTTAGTCAAAAAAATTGGGTATGCCACAATAGAGCTAAAGGGATACTAGTATATTATAAGCTCCACCCTCCCTCCCCGCTCAAAGAAAAAAGTACTGGGGTTTTCTAGGTACATAGACAATATAAGAAGCATATTTTCACAATTTTTGAAGGGATGTATAGGAAGCGAAAGGGACAAGTAAGGAGCCACTTTCTAAGGAGGGCCCACTCAGAAAAAGAGAAGATCTTGAACATAGTATCCCTTACAAGGAATAAAAATAAACGCATTCCAAGCCTTTTTTGCCATAGTCCGGTGAGAAAAACATGGTACAAGGGTGAAAAAGATTGCACAGATGGGTGGTAGAAAAAACTGCCTTAACCGCAATGGACCAAGCCAAAACAACTCGCTTTACCGTTTTTAGGGTACCAAAATATAAAACTAAATAATCAGCTTGTTCAGATGTGATGATTTCTCGTCTCTCTGCAATTGTATACCCTGAATATGCGAAAATGTTTCGATTGATGACTAACTGTGAAAAGGACCCCAACTACCGGTGTCTTACCTCCTCACAAATAGGGTCCCTTGATAATCAGCTTCATATGGCAGCCATTCAGACTCCACTTGGGATTGTTAGTGTAAGCTTTCGAAAAGAGAAAGGTTTTCTAAAAAAAGTTATTTCAGGAATCTTTTGAATGTGTTGTAGCCTGTGTGGGAAGACAGTCTCGGTTGGAGATGCTCACTGGAAAATTCGAGTTTTTAGCCAACTACGAAAGTTCCGAGGATAATACTCTTTTTGCCATAGGTTCCCTGGCAGGTGACCACTTTGTTCGGTACCTAATCGGAGGTGCTTTGCAAGTGGCACAGACTCTGATCAAACAAACTCAAGAGATGCTGCACGAATACAAAGTGAAAGAGTCTCTTCTCTGCCATCCCCGGTTGAGGACTTTTGAAGAAATGCAAGCAAATGTCTATATGGACGAAAAAAACATGCTTGCAATCAAACACTCTCTGCCCAAGAAAAGATCAGGCAAGAACAACTCGCTAAAAGAGCACCCAAAGAAAATTGTCACCAATAAATGTTGCTTAATGAATGCCTTCTATCTCAATTTCCTAAGGCCTAATCCATCTATAAGGTCATCCTGTGAATTGCAACCAGAAGCATAAATTGTTCGACAAAATTGCTCTTGCTGGTAGTTACTAATGATGGTACTAATCTCGTATTTGTGAACTTGTTCCTGCATATAAGGTTCCAAGGTTATTGTTGATTTGTCTTTGTTTTACTGCAACTAGGTTAGTTAGGTAGCCCACACTTTCGGGTATTCGGACCGAACCGGTAATACGTCACCCTCTTTTGAAAAAACAGGTTACGTGTTATCGAAGTTTGGTTTTATTGACGGCAATAATGCTGTCATTTGAAAAAACGACTGGCAAATTCAGAATCCTTACAATTTTTTGGCTTATAGCATTAATATAAAAAATGGCAAAAGATGTCAAAAATTGAGGAAAAAAATAGTCGGACCCAGCTGTGGATCCAACTTTTTGGGGTGACGTGTTATCGAAGTTCGACTGCACCCGAAAACATGTACCCGAACCGACAAACCTAACTGCAACCTATGGTAGTGTTGAAAAAAAACGTGTTTTCCAACATTTGTGTCTTTTCCGTGTTTTTTTTGTTGGAAATTTATATGGTAAAAATCTAGTTTACCAACCACAACTTAGTCCCTAAAAGGGGTAAACTATATTGTAGCCATTAATTCTTTAAAAACTTGCCTCAATTATAAAACGGATTAGCTACTTAAAAAGGGTATTTAGACTCCTCTGCGATATACCCCCTGAAGCTGAGCAAAAAGAGTTTTGAAATGTATTTATGGTCAAGAATGTCGCTCGAATTTTTCTCACAGCTAAGTCTGTCCGGACTACGGGAACGTAGGCGGCTTGGGGTATATATTGCAGTAGAGTCGGTATTTAGCTGCAATCATGCTGGATCTGAACAGTGGTTTATGCTTTGCAAAAGCTCTTATTTTCATTCATTCTCTAATATTCTATTCATTCATCAGTTCTCGAAACACTTCCTGTTGTTTTAAAAAGTACCGAGTATGATCACTGTAACCTTTGTTTGCTTCTTAACGTGAGGAGCCCTACTCCTATCAATTGGATGTGAATCTTGGTAGAAGGGATGTGCCAAGCACAATACTGCTCCTCGTTTTCGCTTTGACGTTTGAAGAGTCTGTACACCATAATTTACGCGAAAATTTGTTTCGAGGTACATTTGCTACGCGGTCTCTTTGTTACGCCACAAAAATTTACATATACTCATTTGCAGCACTCATTTCTGAAAGGATTTTTTTATTCGGAAGCACCCCAGTAAGCAAAAACACCTCAGAAATCCAAATCTGAAAACAGAATTTTAAAAAGAGGCTTAGATGCTGAGATATAATCATAGTCAGCCGCAAACTTGTTTGTCCTTTTTTCTCCTAGTTTTGATCATATCTCAACAACCAAACCTCTTCCTGAAATTCTGTTTTCAGATTCGGCTTCCTGAGGTCTTTTTACCTACTGGGGTGTTCAGAATAAAGAAATTCTTTCAAAAATAAGTACCGTAAATGAATACATGCAAACTGTTGTGGCGTAACAAAGTGACCGCGCAACAAATGTTCCTCGTAACAAATTGTCGCGTAAATTATGGTGTACAGTCGTTTGAAGAAGTTGGCACAATTTTTTTAGACTTTATATGAAAACAAATAGCATTTCTGGCACAAACTTCCCTTCTCGCATAGCTTGTACCACTTCCGCCGGACAAACAGCGGTTGCAGAAGGACTGTTCCTAGTTCTCATAGGTCTACAAGTTATAACATGTCATCTTCTAGAGTTGCTCAATGGGGAATTTTGCACCAAAAATGTTTGCTTATTTGCTTTCACACAAATCTTAATTTTCTAGGAGATTCCGTCTAGCGGACCCACGGGGTTTTTTTTACCTGAAGATGTATACTTCTCCAAGTTTTTTGAACTTGAAAGAGGAAACGGAGGGCATTGTTGTGCCCAGTATATTTCCTTCTACCACTAATAACAATTGATTGGACAGAGTACCTTCCCTGTTGATCAAAGTACTCCACAATGATTGCTAAAATAAAAATATTTGGTAAATAAAGATCTATATAAAGGATGTTTCTAACTCTTCTTTCTAAGTATTAATGGTAGACTAGAAGGTATGAAGAACATTTTCGCAAAGTTCGACATTTTCAATTTGTAAACGACACATTTTCGCATCTTTTCTTAAAAAGTTTCGTTTTCTCATATTTTCTTGCAAGTTTTAAGTGATTCACTAACCATCTTATAACCCTGTTATTTAGCTTTCTAATGAGTTATCATTCTCACTGTTTTGTCATTGTGTGGCAATAAAGTTAGTAATCAAAGAAACTTCTGTAAAGAAAGCTAGAGGTGCATTTGCTTCTAGCGAAATGTGTCGGTGTGCAGGGATCGAGTCCCAGTAGCATTACGTGGAGTGCCTTCGAACCGATTTTATTGCAAGTTATCAAATTATAAGGTACACGAGAGTGCCTGCGTGAGTGAGAGTGCACCCATTCGGCGCTAAAACTATGAGGATGGTTTCATAGTGCATTCTAAACCTTTTTTTTTTTCTGTGTGCAATTAGAGCACTTTCCTTAGAACGTAAGGAATTGTATAACGTATATACAGCGCTTTTTGTAGCGACTAATATGACACGGATAATTTATTATAATAAATTCGGTTTCTCCGATAACTCTATCTTTTAATTATGCTTAAAAAAGTTGAAATGCCATAAATGCTCTAATAGGCGAGTGAGAAGACTTTGACTGCGCGTGATTTTGGCCGAGGGGATTTTCTCCGTGTCCGAAAAATAGTTGCATAATTGCTGTAATATATTGCACCTGCTGTTTTGAAAAAATAACCATTGCATTTGACTGGAGCAAAAATAATCACAAAAGACCTACCAGCCATTTACTGTTCACTGGATGGCACACAATGAGAACATACTTAAAAATGCAATGTTTTGGATAGCAGAAGCAGGGCTTGGTGCTTCTTAAAAAACAAAGTCCAACTTTGCATACTTTATTTAGGTTGGGAACGAATTTGAAACAATACTTCACGAAACAGAGACGCTATCTACAGACAATGGACAATAAAAAAGGTTCACGATTTTTTTTCAATAACTTCCAGGGCAAATTGACTGACTCGAACTATTCTTCGGTTACTGTCAAGCTCCACAAAACAACTGCTATTGTCTTCGTCTACGCCTTTAACTTGTCCAGAAAGTCCCCTGTCGGCACCGCTAAGTATTTTAACACGAGTATTCTTCTCAAGCGCCGCCTTTTTAGAGTCCTTTGGATCTAAAAAAGTCAAATTAGTCACAAAATAAAAGCTGTGCGAAATGTGAGGTGGCCCGCCTCCAGATATTCTATAGTAACAGGGGTATTACAGGGTGTTCTAAGAAATGGATAAACTGGGTTATTTAGAGTCTTCCCAAAACCACCCAAGATCGTTTTTTTGATGTTTACGGAACCGAAAGGTGTAGAACCATTTACTTCTTTGAATAAAATTGGCCGTACGAAAATTTTAACATTTTTGTTCTACAACTGAAAGTCGGGAAATCAAATATTGATAGTCCGAAACGATATTTAAAAAAAATCAGTCACCTCGCTGTTTTCCTGACTGAGAAATGTTTGCACCCAAGCCTAAACCCTTGGGCCTGGGTTCAGAAACTCTTAGCTTGACAGTCCTTCGATTATCTCCTCTGCCAATGCCATCTTCCTCCTTCCAGCCACATCCTGATAAGTAAACTTAAAAAAGAATTGGAAGAATATTTAATATTACCTCGTAGAAAAGCCAATCCAAATTCCCCGATTGGGATTTTGTCGTAGTCTGCATCCAGTGCTTCATCTTGACTGTCTCCACCATATAAACTGACTGCTCCCTAAATTGAAAATCATTGTAGCCAAATTTACAAGGAAATTGCAATTATTTAGTGATTAATCGCGGTTATCGTGAATAATCGATTACAAAGAGACCCCTTTTCAAAAAAGGTATTTGTAGTCTTGTGTTTTCTCTCTAACTTTTTTCATTTGTTTTTGAGCCCCAATCTCTCATTTTTAGACATATTCCCGTGCTACAAACATATACAGACTGAAGCAATGTGTGTAAAATTTAAATACTGTACCAGTTTGCAGTTTTAGGAATTCTATAAGCACTGGTTTTTACCAGTTCAAATGTCTTTGTGGTAAACATACAGTTTTAGGTGGTTTTCAAAAACTTTAAAAGCCGTTCAAGAAAAGTAAGAAAAAGAAAAGTATAATATAAACCCACGTTTGTTTTATCAGCACTACAATCTTGAGCACCACCACCCAGTGCATCAATCATAAGTTGCAAACGAGCGTTATCTTCTTCAGTTCCTGATCCTTCATCCAAAATCTTTTTAAGTCTTTCAATGCGCCAATTGTTGTTGGCCGGTTTCATCGGAATAAAATATTCTTTCTTCTCTTTCTTCCGGACAGGAAAGTTATCTGAACTGAAATTAAAACTAATTTAGTGTACGAAGAGCTTTCGACTCATGAATAATTTACTCTTTGACTATTCCATCTTCCAAGTAAGAAATGCTTCTCTTTTGCAAATGCGGTTCTTCGTCATCAATTTCGACCATCCCACTTTTAGAAAGAAAAGTAGACCTCACAACAGTTTTCTTCGTCTGCTTAGTAATCGAGAAGGACATTTTAACGGGTGCCACTGTTGAATGAGATTCTTTACCATTCTGCATAATGTATGATAGTCAAGAAGAGAAGCAAGCTGAAAATAAAAACAATTTTACAATCATTATCGACCCGGGCAAAATTTAACCGCGCCATCGTTTTACCATCAACATTGCATTTGGCCTTGAAAGAACATGAGAGGCCTTTTGCAGCTGTTTGTAAACTTTCATTATGCTTTTCAAGCTGATTTACTAGCTTTGTCCCTCTGGTTCGAATTGGTCATATTGTTGGCTATGGCTCGGAGACGAATATTCAGAACAATTACAAGAGCTAGATCTATGTCAACCATTAGGCATTCTAAAAATCTCAAGCCTTGCCAATCTAAGGTTTGCCTAAGCTGCATTTATACCCCCATGAAATAAAGGTCACGAAAAAAAACTTAAAATGGTTTTAAATAAAACGTTCCGCTAAATAATGATTATAATGTCGCCTCGAAAATGCCGCGGTAAAATTTTGTCCGATAAACTTTTTTATGGATAAAATCTTGTCTAATACGGTATCAGTAATACCTACTTTCAAAGTCAATTCACACCCTTTCTAAATCGAAATTTATATAAACAACAAAACGCCAAAAAATTCGAGGGAATTTTTTGAAAAAGTATCCTTTACTGCTTCTTTGTCAAATTTGTGTGTCTGGCACACTTTCTTTTTCGACTGCAAGTAAAGTCTACGTACTGAAATCAGTGACTAAACTTTGCAAATCTTCTGGACTTAAACAGACAAAAAGCCAATTTGGGAATAAAAACTTCATTACTGTCGGAAAACATAAACAACTAAGCAAGCAGAGGAATGGTATATTGTCGATATTGCCAACTAGGGTATGTTGTCAACTAGATTCTTCTTCTTGTCGACGGAAACATTTGATGTTAGCGTTTAGCTCACGTCTTTTTTCAAGATCTTTGTCGGCTCAGCTTCACCATCGACTTCATCAAAAAGGGTTCGCTACGCTACCCCGTGGTTTTTTGCACTGATAACGTTTCTAAAGTGGATTTGATGCGCGCAAACGCTGACAAATTTCATGCCATACGCTTACCCTCATAGTTCAACAAAAGAGCTATCCTAGGAGCAATTTCTTTTAAAATTTCATAGTAAAGCTGCTGTTCATAAGAAAGCTTGAGCCGTCGGCGCAACCACACCATTCCTGGTTCCAAATTTATGAATTGCTTAATGTCAAACCATCTTTCTTTCCTGCGCGTTTCATTCCGCTTTTAAGTTCTGCTCATGAGGTGCACGGCACTTTTCCAGTGCACAGCTTGAGATCTTCAATTGAATTCAAAGAAGCAGAGCGGGTGACTGGTTACACTTGTTGCTCCTCGGTCTTTTCATAAACGCACCTCATCTACGTTGTCACTTTATACCTGAAAAGTTTTAACATAAATCTTAAAGCGCCAAAAACCTGTAAAAACGTCGACTCAAAACTTTTTCGACACATAACCTCACATACTTTTTTTTTAATGTACAGAAATGAACACGAAGAACCTATTTAAGTACGCCACTAAAAGAAAGCTTAACTCAGTTTATTCTTTACTCTTTTCAAATCCAGATATCGAAAGCGGAATTCAGCAAACAATATCTCATTCGAAATCCCTTGAAACCTGGAATTTGACAAGCATAACATAGTACAAAAAAATTTAAAAAGTGTACAAAGAAAAGTGAAATTTTAGTATCGTGGACAAAAACCACGATTTTTGAAGTGATAATAAAACGGAATTCTGAAAGGGTGTAAATCAAACAGTATCAATAAATGTAGATGAGGTAAGAACTTTAACGACAAATAACAATTGAGCTCGGTTATTTCAAAACACATCGGAAGGCCAGAGATTAAAGCTATGCAAACGAAAAAATGCTGCAAATTCAAATGTCGTCTTTTTCCAAATTTAATTTTAATCAGCACATCGAAAAGATTGCGCAGTCGTTCAGGGTTTTATGTAAAAATTTTGTGGTCAACCATTCTCCAGTATTTGATACTTTTTTTTTTTTCACTTTTTTGTATAGCCGCCTCTATATTTTGATGAAATATGCACTGTTTTGCTGGAAAAGAGAACCTTTCTCGAAACAATTTCCCAAAATATGTTTCGCGAAAAAAAAAAAGAGACAAAGCATTACCTTTTTCGCAAAACATTTATTGTTTCGCCCGAAACAGAAGATTTTTCGTTCCCTTTTGTTTCGTAAAACAAGGGCCTCGAAATGATAATCAAAATTGAATTTGTTAGGCATGTGTTTTGTTGTGTTCTTATTTGATGGCTGTGAATTTTGACAATAGTTAGAGGCTAAAAGCTAACGATGGATCAAGCAGCGACCTCGGGCCATTTTCAATTAATTCCCATTCCCATTTTACATCCCTATTTCCCATCGTACATCCAATCGGTTTCAATTACCTTTTTCCCATATGGCAATATTTTTTCTTATTTGCCATTTCTTACTTCCATTCCCCATTTTTATTGAAATTGATGGGAACTTTTTTCCTATTTCCCATTCCCATAATAGGAAATGCGAAGTAATTAAAATTGGCCCCTGATGGTGGATGTAGGACCAAGTAAAAAGTCGAAGTTTCATCAGACCCACTCATCTGAAAGAGTCTCAGAAAAGGCAATTCAGGGCTTTCTGGCGCTATTATAATAGTCTTGACGCAAGAGATTTGAAGCGATTTCTTTGATGATAAAGCCAAATTTGAAGATTCGGTACTACTATATTACTCTCCCCCTGATTACCGATTATTAAAATGTCAGTAAATAACACCTATAATTCAGTGGAATCAAAAATTTTAAAAAACAAAATTTTTACACTAAGTGGACATCCACTTAGTTTGGCTGGTGCAAAGACCACCCAGCATGGCTGCTGTTGGTGCATAAATTAAAATTTAAAATTACAAGGGTCATATTTAAAACAAAATTCCAGTTTCAAAAAGGTGTGACGAACTGGCCGTTAACCAATCTATTCTAGACGCCATTTCACCATCGACTTCCGGTTCCTCTGGCAACATATCATCCTCGGAACTGCTGTAATCCCTTATGTTGGCCAAGGTTTTAACCCAGAGAGGATTCCTCCCCCCCCCCCCTAAAGAATTTTGGCGTGAGGATATTTTTTACTTCGGTGGGGTGGAACACACTATTAAACTTTAGATACAAAAGGGCATTTGCTTTTCAAAAAAACCTTGCTCTCTTGAAAAGAATCGTAAAAAATTTGACATGCGAGTAGTACTGGCGAGTAGCTTGTTTTCAAATGCAATTTCTTGCCTTTTTACGGTAGTTTTTAGTGTACCATTTTAAGCAAGCCTTCAGTTATATGAACAATTCATCGAATTCGCCGAATATTAATGTAAGTTCTCAAGTTTTTGGAGTGATTACCGATTATTAAAATGTCAGTAAATTTAGACGCATGGGACGATGAGCATTTACGAGCAGCTGGATAAGGAAGAATTGACAAAGCTTGTAGAAGAACACATGCAAAGTGGAGAGTACGAAACAGCAGCATTTTGGGCGGAGAAATTAGTTGCACTTCATCCTGGCAAATCAGTAAGAGAAAAGTTACCCGTGCTGGGCTCTTATCTTGCGGTATTTTTTCAGTGATACTTCAGTTAATCAATGAATTTTAGTGGTTTAGGTACTTACTGCGGCAGGGAAGTGGCAGGTAGAAAGGGGGAGGGGAGGGGAACAAGACGACTTTGTAAATAATGTTTCAGATGATTATCACTTTTGTCAATCGGCATGATCTTTTCTTGATTCACCTGCTTTTTGCTTACATGTATGTAAATGCGTTATACAACCGAGAGATGTTTACAGAAATAATAAACTTGCCTCTTGGATACTTGGTATGATTTTTTGTTGTTGCACTTAGGCATTTAAACTTATTGTTTAGAATCGCTGGGATGACGTTCCTTTCATAAATACTGATTGGTAAGTTTATAGGCCACATTACGATTTACTCTGATCGTAAAGCTTAATAATTAAACAGAAATTTAGCACTTCATTTATATGTGTTAAGAGCAACCTCATTCGCGATTCAGAAACTCAGAAATTGCTTGATACAATTGTGAAAGATAGAAAGTATGAATCCCGCTTGCTATTTATCTTGGCCAAGACATATCTGATGGTTCAAAATCGATCTGCTGCTGCTTGTTGTTTAAAGGTTAGGTATTTAAATATTGTGGACTTTCTCGAATAGAAAAGTGATGTAGCGTGTTTTTTTCTTTACCTGATTGCGGAATTTAGCACTGTCTCTCTACAAATCCATACTCCAGTGAAGCTATGCATTTGGCGATGGAATCAAGACTATTGAAAAGCTCAGAAATTCATAACATCTTCGCTTCTGTGGACACGAACAATAAATTTGGCTCACATGTTATGAAGCTACTATTGTCTGTACATAGCATCAACAACGTCAGTTTTAAATTGTATCTCTTATCGCTCCATTTACAATTTCTTATTAAGGACAATTCAATGAAGCCAGATGATCCCTCTTCTCACTCGCTTAATCAGCTACTAGATGCAGACCTCTCAATGCGTGCTGCAAACGCTTTTCGTCTTTATTACAACGGGTGTGTATCAGAAGCGTTCAAAATCACCTCAGACATCGTCTATGAATTCGGCTATTATGACGTAAGTTTTTTGCTAGAGGTTTGAGTGCCTTTATCATTTAGAGAACTAGCGCCTATTTTTAGAAATGTTTCCTAGTGCATGTGGCTTGCTTGGTTGATTTGTGTATAAGCTAAACTCCGAAATGACTTTTCACTAGTGGTATTTTTCAGGCAAAACGAGTGAATTATATGATCTTGGGCATTCATTGGTTCGTCTTCAGCCTGAAAAAGAGGTCACTTGGTATACGGTTGGATGCTATTATTATTCGACGGGACAATACACTACAGCAAAGAAATTTTTGAGTATGAACTTTAATTCGGCGTTTAGGAACTTAATCATTCAAGTCTTTAGATAAGTGCACTATGATGAATTCTGGATTCGGTGAGGGCTGGCTAGGTTTGTGATTCTTCCAAGGCCTCTGATATTGAATACAGTTGATATATACGATATATGCGAATGATATATACGATTTTAAAATGGCCAGTACTTTGCTGACGAGGGACATGGTTCAGAAGTCTAAAGCATATTACGTTACCCTCTTCTAGTAGATCAGCTGACGCAATTTTAACTTGTCAAATTTTCCGTTCTTCGTGAATAATATACATCTTGATACATACTTTCACTTCTTTGTCTCAGAGCCTCTTCAGAAAATATGTTGTGCATGTTTTGTAGGCCGTTAAAAATTTGACTGAGCCCTGCAATTTCCTTAAACTTTTGTGTGAACTAAACTCTCTGTTATAAAGATTTGGTACTACTGTATTGTAAAACCCCCGATCGTTTATATCCCCCAAATAATATACCTCCCCATTTTTATTGGGATGAAGGGCTGTATAGGGAGGGGAAGAGACAAGTAAGGGTTCCAAGTAAAAGTCCGCTAGGTAAATAGAAGATCTCGAACATAGCTTTGTCAACTGGGCTCTACCGCATAAAAAGCTCTGGCATGCATGCTTTTTTCGTGCATCCAGAGCTGCTTCTCGAGTGATTTATGTCTCAGGTATGGGTGTTTGCGCATCTCAACTCCAAACTGTAGGGGGTCGACGAGCGCTTGAGAGTTAGAGATGCGCGTACAGACTTACCTGGAGCAATACTCTTGAGAAATAAATGCATTTCGGGCCTTTATTGCCTTATTTCAGTGAGAAAAACATGGTAGAAGGGCGAAATAATTGCACAAATGGGTTGCGGAAGAAAACTGCCTTAACCGCAAAGTACCGGCCCAAAACGACTCACATTATCATTTTTAGGGGAGTAAAACAGGTCAGGGGCGGATGGGACACTTATTTAGTGGCAGTTACATTTT
>BBSZ01002386.1:0-20309 GCA_000981365.1 Subanguina moxae | reverse complement strand
ATACAGTAGAGTCGAAGATTTCAAATGTCGAGCTGTCATTTAAGTGGTGTTACAGAAAATTAAAAAGTACTTTGCAACCCAACTTCTTACCTAGTACAAACTTTCGATATTTTTTGTTTTTGGTGATGACATTTTGGGTCTTGATATTTTAACCCCGTTCCTTGCAAAACAGCCAAAGAAGGTTTTATGAAAGATTTCTGTGGTAAAAGTCAGAAATGAGTAACAGGCTTCAGGCGACAATCTAATATGTGAAAAGTAAGGATTTTTAAATAGTTAAAAGTGTGTTAATTAGTTTATCAATACGACTACATAGTGTGCTTTAGAATTTTCAAACAATTTCTGTTTTTAAGCAGGCTAAAATCGTATATGAACAATTGTCCGCGACTGTATAAATTCCTTTACAGCTTACGGACATGCGCTATTTTATGCTGAAGAACATGAACAGGCCATGAATTGTTACCTCAGAGTTAGCATTTTCATCCAGTCTTATAACAAAACAATACATTTTTAGGCCTCCCGGATATTAGAAGGTCATTTTGAGCCATTACTTTACATCGCTGTGGAATATTGTTTCGCCAACAATTTCAAATTCGCTTCCAATTTTTTGCAAGATGCAGAGACCGTTGCTGGATCAAATGCTGTCGTTTTACATGAGCAAGCTACAGTTGCTTTTATGAAGCAAGATTATACAAGTATGTTTTGCTTAAGTTATGAATTCCTTTAATGATTTGCTTTTCCCATAGAAGCAGAATCTATCTATCGCCGCGCTATAAAACTAATAACCAAGTGCGAAGACGACTTTGCTAGCATAAGCTCCATGTTAAATTGCGAAGTGAGCTGTTTTTGGGAGCCGGTTTACAGTAACCTGGGTCATACACTAAGGAAGTTAGAGAAGTTTGATGACGCGATTGAAGTTCACAGGTTGGGTTCAAGGAATAGACTGTTCGTTGGTTACGCTATAGTCGCTGTTTCAGAAAGTCTCTTTTGTTGTCGAAAAACAAATCAGGTAGCATAATAATAAATTTGAAGTTTGCCTTTGATGTCTTTTTCCGATTTAGAGCTGTACGGTTCTATAGGTATATGTTACGCATCGATTGGTGATTTAGACAATGCTATTTCAACTTTGAACAAAGGTAAATTTTTGGCGACCGAACAAATCTTGCTTTTAAATCATTTTGACGCGCGATAAAACACGTTAGTATGTTATAATACCGTATTTCCTGTAATAAATGCCCTAATAAATTTAAAAAAGTGTGTTTGTGGCATTTTGTTTTTTACATTCATTTTTTCGGTGAATGCAGGACATGTCACATATTAAAAAAGCCTAGATTTTAAGCTACATTTTGGTATATAAGTTGCCTTTTAGTCACTAAGAAATTTAGTGTGAAAAACACAATAGCTGTACACCATAATTTACGCAAAAATTTATTACGAGGTAAACCGCAAACCTAGTTTTTATCCTTTTTTCTCCTGGTTTTAATCATAATTCAGCAACCAAGTCTCATCTTGAAATATTGTTTTCAGGTTCGGATTTTTGAGGTCTTTTTGCCCACCGGGATGCCTTAGAATAAAGAATTCCTTTAAAAAATGAGTACTGTGAATAAGTACATATAAACTTATGTGGCGTAAAAAAGTGACCACGTAAATTATGATGTACAGCTAACACAATGCCACAAACACTTTTTTTATTAAGGGGGAGGCGTTTATTGCAGAAAATATAGGTTTTTTCAGTTCTGATATGTTATTTGCACTTTATAACAATAATTGGCTTTGAAGGCATAAATTGCACTCGAGTCTAAAATGCTAGCTTGTGAAACACGCAGAAAGCAGCTTTCCAAAGTGAATTCTTCGATTGTATCTAAGATTGCATTATAAGAGTGTGCTTTATGTATTTCGTCAATTTGGTTCGGTTGCAAATACCATAACAGTTCCTTTGCGGGATAAAATAATCTGAGACATGTTGTTCAGTTGCCGATTTTTTTTGAGCTCACATTGGACTAAAATAATCTGCAGCATATTTTTAGCATTAGCATTGAAACCGGCTGATGATGTACGTTGATATTTCGGAAATATTTATTATTCCGCATTGAGTCCCCTCTACATTTCCGTGTCACGTGTGCACGTGTCAAGAGAACACATCCGCATTTGCAGGATTATATATCCAAATATAAGTTGTCTTCGTTTCGATATTTTTTTTTTGTTCAAAATTGTACAATATCTTTTCGTAGTTGTTTTCCGGTTGGTCTTTTTTGGAGCCCTAAAAATATTTTAGTAGGTGGGCTGTCTCTCGGAGTAAAATCCCATTGGAAAATATTTTCACATTATTTGTGTTAATCGCTTTTGTATTGCGCAATGAAATCAACATTATGAAAATTAAACTAGCAATGCCACCGAAGGTGGTTCTTAGTAGTAGTAACACTACGTCCCCAATGGTACGACAACAATATAGCATGATATCTTCGACGATTTTTCGTTGTCGTTCGGGTGTCCTCAACAAATAAACATTGTGGTTTTTGTTGTCGTTCAAATTAATTTCAATTTTAAATTCTGGATGATTTCTTCAACGATTTTTGCCTATTGCTTGTCGTCTTTGGTTCACACATTGTTGTTTTTGCAACTGTTTTGAAGATTGTCCTTTTTTATCGGTTTGTTTCTTTTTAAAAGTCTAATTTTCTGAAATAAACATAAGAGGTTGAATTTTACGAACAACTTTTTGTTTTTTTTCTTCTCTTTTTTAAAACGTATGTTTTTGTCGCTGTCATGTCATGTCATTGGTGACGTTGCGTAAAAAATGCGTGTGGATTGGTTCACATTGGCTCGCGCAGATGTGAATATGGATGCGGAAATGTTAAAATAGGGCTTTTAATTTCTATTTCAGATTCTGAAAGCAGCCCTTGATAAAGTCTTATTGTGTGCTACGGATTCCCCTTTTGTCATTGCCTCGTGATTGTTGATAAATTAATAAAGAACGTTGTTTGTTGGCTTTTTTGATCGTTTGAATCAGTTATTGTTTCGTTTAGTACTTGATTTTATTTTTGGCTCGTTCTATAGCAACACAGCTTTCTCTTTGTAGTAAAATGCGTCAGTCTGAGACCGGACTCTTTTTGCCTTATAGAGGTAGTGTAAGACCTTATGAGTTCGACGAAAAAATCGTAATAAATATACTCACATTGGTTTAGCTTTTGGTGACATTTGCTCATCGGTCAAGCCTGCCTATGAACAAATCTCTTCCGAGAAGTTTCAAGGACTAATTTATTGTCCTGTTGGCAATGTGGTCAGATTCACTTTATATTTTAGAAGCCGTCTAAAAATATTTTTAGGTCTGTGTCTACACTTTCGAGCCATTTCGCTTAATCTTTATTACTAAGCCATTGTCATTTGATATTCATTTTGTGGGATGCACTCGTGAATATATGTTTGCAGCCAATGAAAATTCAATTTCTATATTCAAGCAAGTGGGCAAAGAGGTTTGGTCTTCGTTAAATACCTTAGGAAACATATTTTTATTTTCGTTTATTTAGTTTCTCTACGACATCGTTATCGAAAAATTTCCAAAGCTGTTGTTGCCATTTGCAGAAGCTCTCATCGTGGTAGATAATGAGGATATTATTCACGTGATTGATATATGTGAGGGACGAAGAATTGTTGAAATTGAGTCGCCGGCTCACTTTAGCATAACATCTCTTGTACATCCAATTACTTACATTAATCAGGTAATTTATCCGCATTTTCGCGTTATTTTAGTTATGTTTACAGGTTGTTGCTGGTGGGAGCGATGGGCGTATGAGGATATTGGATATAGAAGAGGGAAGATTGGTTCGTGAATTCCCCTGTGATCATAATTTCAACTGCGCGATTACTGTTCTGGAACAATCCCCAGCTGTTGACGTTCTTGGAGTTGGATTGGCAAATGGGCAGATACATTTGAGGAACATTAAAGTGAATCAAGTTATTTGTTCATTTCGGCAGGATGGCTCAATCACTACAATGGCATTCAGGTTTGAGAAAGAAGCTTTTAAAGAGGTCTTGGACCGGAAATTTTTCACCCGAAACTTGTCTCAATAACGATTTCGTTAGGCGGTTTATAAAATCTTTAGTGTTTAAAAAACTATTTGACTCTCCCATCTATTAGAGCTTGCTGAGTTCTTTGAGATGAAGGCTGAACTATATTATAAGTGGTTCGTCCAAAAACATCTAAAACATGGTATTAGGCTATTTGTAAATTTTAAAGCCGGTTGAATAATCAAAAAAGTATTAAGAAGCCACATTAGAGCATTTTTCAGAATTTTTTTGACCGAAATTGTCAAACCATAACTTGCAAAAAATTCTTTATGGGTAAAACAAAGATAATTAGGTATCATGGTTGTAACTTCGGCAGATGTTTCGTATCACAGCCCGTCACTTCGGACATTTGGGGGTGCTTGAGTACCAGAATAGGACTTCCAATAGGCTCTTGTATTAGGCCGACCCCCGTTAGTCGTACACAGATAAATTAAGCATTTACGTTGGTGCACCAAGGCAAAATATAAAATTTTCAGTCAAAATTTTTTCCTTAAAAGTGCTTCATTAATTTGTCTTCACAACACTTTTTGCCCTTTTTTAATCGTTTTTCAGCAGTTGAAATGGCTTTGGAACATCGTTCTAAAAATTTTTGGGCGAGTCGCCTATATTATAGTATGGCCGAGATGGTTTATTTAGAGATAATTCAATTGTTTAGGCCCGGGAAAAATTATGGAAAGGATTTTTATCTGAATTATGACAATCTCTGTTCTGTTTTGCGCTGTATTTATGCTAGCTCTGACTTTTTGCAGAACCGATGGAATCGACTCTCTTATCACTGGAAATTCTGACGGTTCATTGGCAGTGTGGGATTTAAATAATAAAATGCTTATTGGACAAAAAACGGATGTTCACCAAGGTCCGGTTGTTTCGTTGTGCTTCTTGCTGGGTCAATCATTTTTGATTTCTTCGGGAGAAGACAACCGCCTTGTCAAGTGGGTTCTTAAAGATGAGTACTCTCTGCCAGAATTAAGGAAGAGACTTGAAGGGCCTTCACAGCCGGTATTTTTTTTTTGTTGAAGGACATATCTTACATTATTAATTCAAATATTTAGGTCTCAGCAGTTTCTTTTTACGGATCAAGATCGCTTCTAGTTGCCAGTCGAGATGGTTTTTTGCGCAAGATTTCGTCCTATGATCGTAATAATATGAAACATTTTGGAGCCGGCAGAGAGGTGTCGGGGTGCGTCTTTTTTTTGTAACGTTTATTTTACATGTTTTTGTAGGAGAGTCATGAAAAAACGTTTCGGCGATGTGCGTTTGCCTCCGATTCTCCGTATGTCTATCAACAAAACGAGGGAAGCTGTTTGGGATGATGTTATTTGTCTGCATGAAAGGTCGCCAATGGTTTCAAGTTGGAGCACACGAAGGTTTGCTCAGGGATCTCACATAGTCTGCTTTTACTTTTTTTCCTGCTTATAGTTTCTCTGTTAACCTCTTTCAGTTTTCCCATGAACGTTTCAAAGAGGATCCGAAGTATGTGGATGCATATGCGACATCAGCTATCTTAAGTTGTTGTGGTAATTTCGCCATTATTGGCTACTCTTCAGGTTATTATTTTGATTTTTTTTTATCTAAGTGTCTGTTACACTACTGTATTTAATGTTTTACTTAATTGAATAATACTTAGGTCATTTGGACGTCTTTAACATGCAGAGTAGAAGATATCAGAGGTCTTTTGGTAGTAAGTCTGATAAACAAGTGATTCATTTTTAAGCACAAATGACATAGTATTAGAGGTTGTGTAAGTTTAAATGTTTTTAAGGGAGATTTGCGAGCTCACTCTTCTGCTGTCACTGGAATTGTGTTAGATATGATGAACGAGAACTTAGTCAGTGGTTCTTCAGATGGTTATATCCATTTCTGGTCATTTAACCCGCCAGAGTTGCTCTCAAAAATGGTTGTTTCTTGTGGTGTTAGCAGATTCCGGCTTGATCGTTATAATTCGCTTCTTGCCATTGCTCTAGGTAATCAAAATAGTTCAAGCCGTAGTATATTCCACCCAAAGCACCCAGAGTTTTTTTTTTAGTGCTTTAGTAGATGAAAAGTACAGAAAGGATGATTTTGTGTGTCAGTTGTTAATGTTTGGTTTTTCCGCCAAGATTTTTCACCACTGTCGTTACTTATCCTCTGTTGCAGCTGGTACCAAACAAAAAAGCAATAGCAGCGACGAGTGAAAGAAGATTTAGTCTCCAAATGTTTGCTCGACTGTCTTTCGCTCCGCCTCGGGGCATCGTTCTAGTCGGTGCACGTATAAGTCAATCTCCCTTGTTTGGCGAACGAAATCGCATAGAAAGTTTTTTTGAGGAGTGAGTGGGAGTCTGAAAATGTCAAACTTAAGGCTAGCAACTACGACAGAAAGTGAGAAATGACAGTGATGGAGAATAAAAAGACTCAAAAAATAAAGGTTCAATTGATGTTTTGAAAATTTGCTTGAAAATTTGGAAAGTAGCAGAAAAAATTATTAAACATTTTTATCCTTCAAAATTTTTGGGTTTTTCAACCACACAAGAAACCAAACGAAAATTTGAATTTTTTTTCGGAAAATTATGCTTTTGTATGATGCACCAAAAAATACTAAGACGAGTTGGTTGATCTGTGGGAACCGATTTTTGATAAACGGCCTATCAAAAAAATTACGGCTGTTTAAAAGTGTTGGAGAAATTCGACACACATCCGTAGAATAGAGGGAACAGAAGTTGCCAAACAAATCAAAATTTTGGTCTTTAGACAACGGAGATGTGGCTGTGGTGGATGTTTTGTGCCGTCGAGTGGCTAGAAACTTCAAAAATGCTCACAGTGGATGCGAGCTTACGGCTTTGGAATTTAGTCACGATGGCAAGTGGCTAGTCTCAGCCGACAATAAATGTATCATCAAGGTTATTGCATTCTTATGTTCAAAAGGTTCTTAAATTTATTATCAGGTTTGGGATCTGAGCACCAGTTCATTGTTAGACATTATGAAGTGCCCTCATGTGTGCTTGGATGTGTCTTTTAACGAGACTGGACAATATTTGGTCACATGTCATGAAGGAATGAGAGCTGTATACTTTTGGGCCAACAAAAACCTCTTCTACTCAAGTTTTTCTCCTTCCGTGGTTGTTGACAAGGTTACATCTAGAGAACGTATATTATTGTAACGATACTAATTGTGTAAAAGTTAAGCCTGAATTTGCGCGAGAATGTTCTCTGCCCGGTTTATCAGCTTCGAAAAATTTGGCTCCAAGTAATATGGTTGAAGAAGAAGAAGGGGACGATGAATCGTGTCGAGTTGTGCTTATTGATGAAGAGGAGGATGATGAGGATTCAGAAATGCATTCCCTTTCAAGCTACACTACTCTTATGGAAGAAAACGAAGCTCATATGGAAAGAAGGCAGATAGAGCCGCACCTTTTGAGTTTATCGGGACTGGCCCCGTCAAGGTAGAGTGGAGCAGTGAGGTATACTTATGCGGTGAAGTATCATTTTAACTTTTGAGGTGGTCAAATCTTCCAAATCTCAGTTTGATTAGACAGCGTAACAAACCAGTGGAACCGCCTAAGAAACTTAATAGTGCGCCTTTCTTCTTGCCGGCAGCAGAGACTTTGGATGGATTCGTATTTGTAGCGGATGAGGAAACCGAAAAAGAAAATTTACAAGAGGTGGACAAAAAGACTTTGATGGCAAAACGCAACTTGGTTAATTTGGAAACGCCCTGGGTTAAGTCTCTTATGAAGTAAGGTTTTCTCTCTTGCAATGAGTCGAATAACAGCAGCGTCACATTACGGTTGTTTAAAATGACAAAAATTTAGTACTGAACATGATTCCAACAAGTTCGTAGATGTCTTTGTAGCACTGAAGGAAATGAATGTGTCTTCAATTGATTTTCAAATTCGCACTCTGGACACCGACTCTTTTATTCCGTTCTTGAATATGTTGGTTTGCATGCTTGAACTGCGACAGGACTTTGAATTGGTACAGAGCTACTTGGCGACTTTTCTCAATATTCATTACGAAAAGCTATGGAGCTTTGAAGAAATAGGATTAAAGGGAGAAGATGAAGATGAAGAGAGAGGACAGCGAAGCCTTAAAATTTTAGAAGCAAACAAGGAGCTCACAGAGGTTTTTCTTTTATTTTAGTCAAATTTTTTTAAGGGGTGAACATCGGCAATAAAGCAGTAAATTGCTAAGAAGTGCATTTTGCTTTGGCAACAAAAATTTACGCGGCAATTTGTTGCGCTGACGAATTTTACGCAATACTTCGTTTAGCGGTTTCTTTATCACAAAATTATTTGTTATTATCCTTGAGCGTTTTCTTAGCGATATTTATGAAGAGAACCGAGTACAGTCGAACCTCGTTAAACTGGCACCCCTAATTCAAAAAAATGTGTTTGTGGCATTGTGTTTTTGACCTATGTTTTGCTGGTGTCTTCTGGGCATGTTATATACCAAAACGTAGCCTAGAATCTAAGCTAAATTTTGGTATATAACATGCCCAGAAGACACCAGCAAAACATAGGTCAAAAACACAATGCCACAAACACATTTTTTTGAATTAGGGGTGCCAGTTTAACGAGGTTCGACTGTAGTTTAAAATCGGGCGAAAATTTAATAGTTAAAAGTTACTAGTTTAAGTTCTTCTGATTTTTCTTTTTTCTCAGTTTAATCAGGTTGTGCTTTAAAGAAACTATTAAGTTAGCCTTCCTTATTAATATACAGCAAACATATTACCTTCGTGACACATTCAACCTAAGACTCTCAAAACCACGTAATCAGGTGTTCCAATCTCTTGATCCACCAGGGGCTCACACGAATGATTTTTTTTTCATTTTAGCATCCTAGCCTATCGTACTGCTAGCTCTTCAGGCTCTAGATTCTCATCAGTCTTCGCATATATAGCATAAAAGATTACGACAATCTTTTATCTCTGAAAAAGGTTTCGCCAAAATTGGTTATCTAATCAATAGAACTACGAAGTTTGCATGAATTAATGAGAATCACAAAAGAACGATTTTTGAATGCATTAAAGCAGAGACAAATTTTTAGCGAATGAAATCCTATTAAAACAATCATCATTAAAAAAAGAAAATTAATAGAAACCGCCTAGCAAACGACCCTCTTAACAAATTTATGCCTAAATTCCGCTGTTCACCCCATTAAACATCGCTTGTTTTTTAGGTGCTCGAGAAAGTATTATTTTTACAAGAAAATATGTGGACTGAAATGCAAAATGTTCTCGATTCGAACTCTTCACTGTCTATGTGGGTGAAATGTTCTTTAATTCACTAAAACATTACTTGGATATTACTGAAGGACCATGCTTATTGGAGAGAAAGGGAATTTCCAAAAATTAAATTCGTGCGGGACACATTTCTATGGAGTAGCGCGGAAGTATTACGAAAGTGAAAGTAAAAGTTTATGAAAGAAGTCTCCCGCGCGCATCGAAATTTGAGCGATTTCCACTTCCGGCAATAAGTATGGTTCTTTGGAGACGTAGTCGTTGTTTATTTGTAGTTTGTTGTTGATTTTTTCAATAAATTGTTTAAAGTCTGTACTTTATTGTGATTGTGTTGGAGACAAGCTCGTCCATAGAATTTTGTGCATTAAAATATTATGTTTTTGGGTATCATCTGTGAGGTAGTTTTGGCACAAAAGACGGTTCAGGGTGTCTTCTGAGGTCACTTTTAGAGAGTCTCCGGTATGGAGAAACCGAAGAAGTACTCCTATTTTTCTAAATAATTATGCCCAATCTGAATTGGACAGCTAATGACTTCAAATTTTCCCTTGCAGAACAGTAGATACCGTAAATCCTCTGATAGAGGTGAATCCTCCAATAGACGGGTATTTTGGAGATCGATCGATAAATAAAGGGGCGGCCCAAAAATAAAAATAAAGGCCCGTCTATTAGAAGATTTACAGTATCAAAAAATAATATATTTCTTTTGGGCACAGATTCTTATCTTTTATGGACATTTTGAACAATTTTGTGACTGAAATAAAAACACTGCTTTGTGCAAAATTAGTGCAAGTTGCTTCCAACAAAACCTTCGCCCTTCATACAATGCAACCTGGGGTTTTTAATCGATGAAGATATAGTAGCTTTTAACAAAGGGCAGGAAGAAAAATCAAAAACTTTTTGATTGGTTTAGAATTTTTTCTGGCTATTTAATTGAATGCATCTCTGTCTGCTATTCAGCTTATAATTCTTTCTTCTCTGCTCATAAGATGAAAAGATAATGTTAGTTGCTTTCCTTCATTACTACTATCTTTCGTTTGCCAGTGATTTTACATTTGACAATGAGAGGAATCGATCTTTTTTTTATCATTCCAATCTCTTTTTGTTTGAGTAGTGCGGCAGATTTATTCTTTTCTCTAATTTTTACAAATCTCCTACCAAATGATTGCTTTAGAAATGGTGTGATTCAAACTAGGGGCTTTTTTTTAGTCAAGTGTAGGGTTGTCGAGTCGAGTTGAACTCGAAAAAAACTCGAAAACTCGAAAATTTTCGAGTTTCGAGTTCCGAGTCGAGCGCTCGACTCGATAATTTCGAGTTTCGAGTTCCGAGTCGAGCGCTCGACTTGAAAATTTCGAGTTTCGAGTCCCGAGTCGAGCGCTCGACTCGAAAATTTCGAGCGCTCGACAACCCTAGTCAAGTGAATATAAAACCGTTAAGGCTGATTTTTTATTTTTGTCGGCAAGATCATTTTAAGTTCGAATTGTTTGTGTTGATAAAGGCACAACTTTACTTTAGTTAAGTTTAGTTATCTCAACTCCAAGCTACCGAGCTTATGGTAATATGGTAGCTTTTCAAAGCCCATGTCGCCCCCGTAAGGGGGCGACGGGGGGAAGTATAACCGGTTAGGTCTAATTTTTGGCGGGGGAGGAGGGATATAACCGAGCAGCGCCAAAACTTTTATTGACCATTTTAGAGATCTATGATCATAACTGTGAAAGAAGAAATTTTGGGTTACGGTTTAAAAAAATTAGAAAAGATCCTTAGAAAACCATCAAAATAATTAAGTTTTAAAAAATTGAAAAAATACATAATTTCGGGCGGCGGTAAATTCATCTGCAGATAAATCTACAACTTAACGTGATACATACGATCACCCCAAAAAGTTGGATCCACAGCTGGGTCCGATCATTTTTTTACCTCAATTTTTGACATCTTTTGCCCATTTTGATATTGACGTTTCTGATGCAAAAAGTCGTGATGATTCTGAATTTGCCAGTCGTTTTTCAAAAAGCCAGCATTATTGCCGTCAAAAAAGCCAAACCTCTCCGTAACGATCACCCTTTTTTCAAAAAGGGTGATCGTTATATCGAGCGTCGACTTTAATTCATAATTTGACGTGTGATTTACATACATCCATTTTCTGAAAAAGGTGAAGAAGGGCAGACATCGAGTAGGAAAGCGCCACTTCAAAGTCTAATAACAACTATAATGGTAAAAGCTCTTATCCACTTCACTTGCCAATCACAAGTGGGTTGCAGACCGCCAAAAATTTTCCCTTCCATGTTGTTCTTTCATTTTGTGTTACCAAAACGTATAATTTGTTTAAACTCCTGGTTAAAAAAAGTAAAAGTTTGTATTTTTTGGGAGCACAGCAGTGTTCCCAAAAATCAGAAGCAGAATGAAAGGCAGAAACAGATTCTACTTTTGAAAATTTCAAATTTTCATTTGCTTCTGATTATTGAAAACACTGGAGTACAATTGAGTTTTGAAAATCCTTGGACACCGCTGGAAACTGCCAAAAATTGTCGGTCTTTTTAAGTGTTGGTTAAAAAATATCTTATTTTAGTCATTTTGGCTTGTTGCCAACAAACCTAATGAGATGCCGTTTTTTCGGAGCTTTTCGAGATTAGAAATCCACTTTTTACTAACGATTTCCTGGCGCTACTCGGTTATCCCGAGTTCTCGTATGGTGGCGATGGCTGCTTGGGAGTTAGAGATGCGCGTACAGACTTACTTGTGAGATGAATCCGAGCAATATTCTTGAGAAATAAATGCATCTGGAGGCACTTTTTGCCCTGGTTCATTGCGGAAATAGGTAAATAACCTTTGCAAAAAGTGGTCACCTATTATTCCCTTCCTTTCTCAATACAGCCCTTATCCCCATCTCAGTTACTATTTCGGCCTCTTTTTTACCGAAATTGTTACTCAGAAATTGTTTATAAACACTTTTAGAAAACTTGATTGGGGTCCTGGCGGTGGTATAACCGAGTATCTTTTTACCAGGGTTCTCAAAATCAACCAAGGCAGGACCAAGGCAAAAAAACTTCTGGATTGTCGCATAGAGCCGGCATTTTTCCAGAAAGCACATACACTATCACCAGCCACATTGAATCAATCAAGGGTTGAGCTTTCTCACTCCTCATTTACGCATTTACATATTAATCAAATATTCTTTATTGGATAACTAAATATCACTACAATTCCTTGGCTGAGAGAGATGCTGGAAAAGCGGTGTGTATTTCCTGTTATTAAGAGTGGCTTGGTATTGCAAAGAAAAGGCCATGTTTGTTCATTAACTGACTCATATAGTCATGCATACACAAATATCAGCTTTCTTGGTGTTTCATGAATACAGAAAGGCAAGTAGATTAACGGAAGGAAATCCCTTTGCCACCAATGAATTAACGGCACACTACATCCAACCACTCCCACTCGCCTTGAGATATTATCCTTCACCGGCTACCTTGAACTCTCTTATTTCTCGGTATATCTTCCATTGCTGGTATTTGCATGTATATTTATAAACCATTTTTTAGATTCATTCAATTATTTGTTTGTTTGGGGTCATTTGAGAATTAAAGAAAGCAAGAGAAAATATTGATTTTGTCTTCCTTCCATTTGCCTTTCCCTTTGATGCTAGAAGTAGTTTTTTAGAGGAAACTGACAAGGAATGGGTAATGCTAGCTATATTTTTGATCGATTGTTATGTTTGTTATTCGCTTTTGTTACTTCTTCTTTGGCAACGCTCAGTTTTGAGTGCAACTAATAGGAGGGAGATGATTAACCTTTTAATCCAGGCATCTTGTTTCTTCATCTTCCGATAAGTGCACTTCATTAGGCAAGTGTTCTTCTATATCTCAAGGTTGACGAAAAAGGAGAGCTTTTTAAGACAGTGTATCCTTGTAGTATATACATAAATATTTGAGGTAGGTGTGTTTGATGGTCTACATCTGTATTTTCTGCCAGATAATATTGTTTTATGATTTAGCGTGCTGATTTTGGGATGATGAATTGAAATAATCACTATCCAAATTTTCCACTTAAATATAGAGTGCTTTATTCTATCAGTGTCTTCAAACATGAGATGAGAAAATTTTGGCACTACTTGATTATGGTACACGGTAAATTGCGGGTCGCCAAAATCGGGTGGTACAAAATCGGGCCAGACGGAATTTCAAATCCGTGGTTTTTTGACATTTTTTATTTATTAATTTATTTATTTACTTGTCCATTGTTCCTATGAGCCTGTTTGGTGTCTTTGAACTCAAAATGGTCACAAAATGAGGCAAAACTATCTTAAAAATACGAATTTGAAAATTCGTCTGGCCCGATTTTGGTGACCCACAAATTTACCCGTAGCCCTCGGTTATACCCCCTCCAAAATCGGTCTTTCAAAAGTGTTTAAAAACCATTTTTAAGTACATATTATGTCAAAAAACCACCAAAAAAAAACTATTTCAAAGGGTTTGAGGGCTGTATTAGGAGGGGAAGGGACAAGGAAGGGGCCACTCTGTAGGAAAAGAGAAGATCTTGAACATAGTGTCCCTTACAGGGACTTACTGCATAAAGAAGCTCTGGCATGCATGCTGTTTTCATACACCTAAAGCTTATTTTCGAGTGATTACTTAGAAATTCTTAAAAGACAACTTTTAAAAAAATTGGGAGGAGGGGGGTTGGTAATAGGTGTGATATTTTAGTATCGCCGTCAATCCAAACCCTCAAATCTTCGAATCCTTTAGTGGCTTTTTTAGTACACCACATTTCCTCAAAGCAACTTGTTTCTCGCACTTTCTTTATGTATATTTTGTTGGTGGATTCTAGGCATACTATACAGTAAAAACCTGGATAAGCCGACACCTCTAAATTCAAAAAAAT
Organism: Subanguina moxae; assembly: GCA_000981365.1. Lineage (NCBI taxonomy): Eukaryota > Metazoa > Nematoda > Chromadorea > Rhabditida > Anguinidae > Subanguina > Subanguina moxae. The sequence goes on along the minus strand of BBSZ01002386.1, from coordinate 6,160 downwards.
GTGTTTGTGGCATTGTGTTTTTGACCTATGCTCTGCTAGTGTCTTCTGGGCATCTTGTACATCAAAATTGAGCTTAGATTCTAGGCTATGTTTTGGTATATAACATGCCCAGAAGACACCAGCAAAACATAGGTCAAAAACACAATGCCACAAACACATTTTTTGAATTTAGGGGTGTCGGCTTATCCAGGTTTGACTGTATACCAAAATGTAGCTTAGATCCTATGCTACAGCAACATATAAATCAAAAAAGAGGTCACAACATGTTGTTTTGAATTTAGAGAAGGCCACTATTAGAAGAGATACAGTAATTACAAAATTTCCTATCTTCCATCATTACCTAAAGCATTGTGAGTATTTGCTATTGCCTGTTCTATCCTGACTCGTTCTATTTGTTTAATTAGCTGTCATACTATTGGAAACCATGTTAGTCAGTTGGTGGCAACTGCTCAAATTCTTTTATTGATTTTTAAAATACAAAATTTTAGAAAAGAGAAAAAGATTTGGTGATATTTTTAGGCATATTCCACAAATTATTATAAACTACTAGAAATGTCAGTCGACGACTCGTTGATGCCAACCTCCGAAGCAAGCAAAACTCCTCAAAACTACAACATTGAGTCAGGACAGGCCAAGTTCTCCAAAGTAAGTTGCTTCATGGTTGTGCTCATTAAAGGGTGTTCTAAATTAGGATAACAAGGTCAACAATTATTTTTCCAAAACACTTGATATGAGACTGGGTGGAATTGAAACTGAGACGCTATAAACCAAAGGAAGAATAGCCCGTGTTTAGGGTCACTTGAAAATTTATTCAAAAGCTACAGCAGCAGGATGAGGTGTGCCGATAAGCATATTTTTTTTTGCCTGATTTAGTCTATAGCCTTTTAGCAGACTTTTTTGCATAAACTTCAAGAGCAACATTAGTTTACTTGATCTCAGCTACATTTTGTGTATAAGAATGGGTATTTTCGTTTTGGTCCTCTAACTAGGCTCAAAAAGTAGGCACTTTTACATCCTTTCCACAAAAATAGCTGGCAATCACGTCCAACTTGGATAGTGAAGCTCTTCTCTTCAGATTGTGCACTAGCTTTCTTGGAGTCTGTGTGTGATTAGACATAAACTAAACGGGTATAAACTTCGGTTGGAGGGTATATAATCCAGTAGAGTCGTGTAAGCTTTTGTGACATTAAGGGTAGCGTAGCTACAGCTAAGCGTTGCCATCTTTTATTGCTATGGGTTCCCTGTTACCGTATTTTCTCTAATAGAAAGATCTTTCTAGGGCTAAAATTAGGGGGTAGGGGAGGATAAACCATTTTTAACATGAAGTCAAAAAAAATTAGTAGTTGAACACTAGAATGGCCGGCCCTTCTATTAGAGATAATACGGTATATACGAAGTGCAGCTCGATTCTTTTCGCTCGGAATGTTCACTTTCTCTTTATTTCTGTAATTCTCCTCAGAAAAATGCAGCTCATCAAGCAATAGTTTTAGACGACGGTATGTAAAATTCACCAACCCCCTAAGGGGTGATTATGGACTTGGGGCATGGTGAACACGGGAGTGGTGAACTTAGGCTGGACTTCGGGCTTATACGGTTTTTTGGAAAAACTGCCTTGTGGATAATTTACCAAGACACCATATTTATGGTCTCGTTTTTCCTTTTTCATCTTTCTAACTTCCTTATATAGGAGAGCGAGAATGTGGATTTCCAAGCAACTACAAAATTGATTGGCCTCACCAAGGAGCAACTCGAGCAATACCGTAATGATCCATTTTGGAAGCCGGTCAGGTATCCAATCAATTTTTTTATCGACAAAGTATATTCTCAAACTTTTCTCAGATATGCTCTGTTTTTGCTCTTCTGGTTGGTCTGGTTGGCCATGTTCATTGGCGCTATTCTCATTGTTGTGCTCAGTCCAAAGTGTGCGGCCATAGTGGAGCCGAAGTATTATGAAAATTTGATTAGCTATCAGGTATATTTGTTAATTTTTGGTAAGTAAAATATTTCATTTTGCAGGTGTACACCCCCACATTCTATGACACTGACCGGGACGGTGTGGGTGATTTCAGGGGTATTCAAGAGAAACTGAATGATTTGCGCAAAATTGGAGTGACTGCAATCTGGGTGACTCCGATCATCAAGGCCAATAAGGACGAATTTTTGCCGCAGGAAGTGATGAATTTGATGGAGGTGGATCCGAGGTACGGCACGCAGGAGGACTTGGAAGCGTTGATTTCAGCTGCTCATAACTCTGGAATGCACTTTATCATGGACTTGCCGCTGACCTTGAGTGTTAAAAGTGAATTGGCCACATCTATTGCTGGGGCCAATACGGGTAAAAGTGGGTTACTCTATGTTTTTAGTTACTTTATGTATTTCCTTGCAATTTATTGACCTGGAAAAGATGGGTATTTTCCTGGTTAATTTTAATTATCAGGATAACTAAACGGTTACAGACGCTACTCGGTTATACCTCCCCCCAATAATCAAGTCTTCTAAAAGTGTTTATAAATCATTTTTAAGTAATAATTTTTTTATAAAAACACCAGAACAGTAACTTAGAGGGGAATAAGGGCTGTATTGGAGGGGGGGCAGGGGAAGAGAGTAATAGGGAGCCACTAACTTGAAGGGCCATTCAGAGCAAAAAGTGCTTTTAGATGCATTCTCTGATCAATAGTATTGCTTGGATTCATCTCACAGGTTAGTCTGTGCACACATCTCTAACTCTCAAGCCTCCCCCCTACGGGGGTGACGGCGGCAACTGGGGCTTGAAGTTGAGATGCGCACGCAGACATACCTGAGACATAGATCAGTCGAGAAGAAGCTCTGGATGCACGAAAATAGCATGCGTCCTGAAGCTTTTTTAGCGTTAGAGCCCAGTTAGCAAAAGTATTTTGAAGATTTTTTCTTTTCCTGCAGAGTGGCCCTATCCCTTCCCCTCCCTCATATATCCCTCATCCCCCTTAAAACAGTCTTTTTGGTTTTTTTTGGCATAAAATATACTTAAAAATGGTTTTTAAACACTTTTTAAAAAATCGATTTTGGAGAGGGGTATAACCGTGTAGCGCCAAATTACAATATTGCAATTGCAGCGTTCTCGAATGTCATTTTGCTGAATCTGGAAAATGAAAAAGTGCAGGACAAATTGTTGGTAGCGGCCAAACACTATCTCAAACTTGGTGTCGATGGAATTCATTTGGCTGACTATGGACTTTCTAAAAAGGTGTATAAAAGTTTTTCAAGTGTATTTTTAATTAATTTGCTGTCTTGAATCGATCGCTGTTTTAGGTTCCGAGAAGCAGTTTAAAGTCTGTTAAGCCCCTGGTCAACAAGATTCGTGCTGCTATCGCCACCGATCTAGATATCCAGCAAAAAGATGTGTAAGTTGGTTTTCGAACATCTCCAAAGGGGTGTGAAATGCTCTTTCTTCAGACTTATCTTCACGCAGCCATCATGGATTAGTGGCAGTGAAGTGGGTGCCAACTCCACTGTGAACTATCGTGTGTTCGACTTGCTTGAAGGAAATGGCAGTCTAATCCAAAGATTGGATAACAACATCCAGACAGGTTTGAAACTGCTCAAGGACAATTCAAGCGTGCCGCCAATGTGGAAGTTGTCGGACATTGACTCGCAACGCATTGACCAGCAAATGGATGCCAAGTAACTGCCTCATTATTTCCTTCTTTTCACCTTCTTTTCATATTTGCAGGTTGAAAGGTCATGAAACGGAGGTTGCCTCTTTGCTCAATCTCATCCAATTGTTCTTGCCAGGTCCAGTCAGCATATATTACGGACAGGAAATCGCCTTGCCCAGCAACTCGCATACCAAATCCGCACCTCCTCAACATGGCACTATGCGTTGGCAAGATGGCTCCCCAAATGCTGGTTTCTCCAATTTCGATGGTACTAATTTCTTCACTACCGCAGCCAATGCCGACGATGCGCTCTTTGATGTGAGTAGAGTAATGATTACTGGCCATTGTAAAATTAAATCATTTGAGGTGCAATACAAGAATGCTTCCTCTCCACTCAAGGCATTCAAACGGTTGGCTGAATTACGCTCTCGCGATGTCGTTTTCCAACGCGGAGAATTCGCTTTTGAAAAGAATGGGTTGCATCTCTACTCCAGATATTTGCCTGATAGTCCTACTGAAAATGTAATACTACATTTCCAATAACGGTACACCAAGTGCATCACCACCTTAAGGGGGTGGTACACTTGAGTTTACACGGTCCCAAATAAATCCGTTTCCGCAACCACTTCTGCACTTTATCCATTTTTCTGTCCTCAATGACCCGTAAAAGACATGTGCGTCAAAACTTAATTTTTCGGAGAGGGGGAATGGGCGTTATATTCTAGTAGCGCCCAAATCGCGGTTTAACTACACCCTTTTTCAAAAGTAAGTGTCGTTAGATCAAGGTTTGTCTTTTTTGACGGCAGTGATGTTGACTATTTAGTAAAAGAACGATTTTTAACTGGTGTTTTATTATACGAACAAGCCTCTGGAGTATTCTCCGTCAGCACATAATAACTGGATACTGCAACTGGAGGAGCTGCTTCTTTCTCACCCGACCTGGCGACGAAGACTGAATTTCGAACCCAGCCGTGGCCAATTTTTGGGTTGACGGATTAAAGAGACTTGATTTTAATAAGAAATTGAATTAAATGTGTCGAAAAAATCCTTTATAAGCCAAAAAATAGCATTCGTACAAGAAAAAAAATTTCGAAAGTTTATGCATTGTGGCCACTAGAATGTGAATGGCGTGTGTGCGGACGAAAAACGGATTATTGGAGACGTAGCACGAGTGATGAAATGGTTGCCCCTGTTAAATGTATCTTTTCATCTTTTTAGGTCTACATTCTGGCTGTGAACTGGCCGGAGGAGGGGGAGACAAGCCCCGAGAAATTGGAGATCAGTAACCAAATGGCTCAGAACCGGGCATTGACCAAGGTGGAGATCAAAGTTCCCTCTGCTGGCAACACCGACTACGTTCCCAACCAGCGCGTCAACCTTGAAAAGGAAGACATTTGGGTCAAGCCATGGCAAGCACTTGTAGTTGGTCTGATCTAGACAACAAAATAAAAAATCATAATCTAACACGTCTTTTTAACTTTACTAATTTCTTATCTAAACAAAAATAAACCTTCTTGTTGTTTCTGAACTTTTTGTAATTCTCGTCTTCTTAATAAATTTTGAAACAGCCCTAGTGGATTGAAACCAAGGTAAGAAAGAAACACCCAACAGCAAAGCAAAGAATAAAGCAAAGGGAAGAGAGCAACGTATAGAAGAAAGACTAGGGTTGCGCATTGCCAATATTGGCGCCAAGATTGACTTTAAAATTGGGCCAATCTTGGCCAAGATTGGCAATCTTGGCAATTTCAGTCAAGAAATTGCCAAGATTGAATATAAAGAGGCAAAATATTCGTTTAAAAGTTTAAATTTTTATGTTTTGTCAACGATATTTCATTGTTTCCTAGTCGCTTTCTCGTAGTGCTGGAGGATGGAAGTACTGGAGGGATTCCGGACAGGATTTCTGGAAAAGAATCGGATTCCTGATCCGGTGGTGGCAAAAAACCGGAATCCGTACGGATACCGAATTTTTTAGGACATGCATAAGCATTTTATAAAAATAATTCCCCACAAGAAAGCTATTTTCTGACCCTTTTAGTCATAGAAATCCGGTTTTTGGGAAGTCGAAAAGTAATGGTATTTTCAGGTATTACACTAAGGAAACTAAGCCATATAACTAACACCGGAGACCGAACCGGAATCTGTACGGATTCCGGTCATCAGAATCCCATTTTTTCTCAAATATGATATGATGCAAAGGAAAAATTTTCTCTAGCCCTTGCAGTCCTTCTCAAACCCAGCACTTTGAACTAGTTCGTTTCTTATATATCCTCCATATTTAGCTGAGCTATCGCTGTCATACTTTGATAGCATTATTTTTGGTTCTCTCTGGTACCAGTGCCAGAGGGGTAGGGCCGTTAGGCCGGTGGCTCTCCTTGGGGATCCTTGGGGATCCCTGGGGGTCCCTGGGGGTCCCTGGGGGTCCCTGGGGGTCCCTGGGGGTCCCTGGGGGTCCCTGGGGGTCCCTGGGGGTCCCTGGGGGTCCCTGGGGGTCCCTGGGGGTCCCTGGGGGTCCCTGGGGGTCCCTG
>BBSZ01002354.1:0-17003 GCA_000981365.1 Subanguina moxae | reverse complement strand
GATCTGGCCGTTGAGATAGAGCAGTACAAGAAGAGATTTGATACAGTCAAGGCTATTCTAAAGGTATTTTTGGACAGGACAGTACACTACCTCTGCCCAAATCGCGTTCTACCACCGCGTCTCAGCACTTGAATCATACAGACAAGGTGTTTTTAGGTGTAAGAGGGCGATTTTGCCAACTAAAAATGAGCTTTTCCTTTGGGAGAGCAAGGCAAAGTCACTTTTTTTCTCCAAAATTGCTTTCCCACACCTGAAAACGCGTTTTCTGTACATTTATTAGGCTAAAACAGAAAAAATATGGGTAGAAGTGGTTGATGTGAAGGTAGGGAATACGAAAGCTGGCCGCATGTCTGAGAAAGAATGTAATTTTTGATTTAAATAACTAAAAAAATTCAGGAAGATAGTGGCAAGTACTCAGGCATGGACAAGTTGATAAAACTGCCTTTCTTCACCGATCAAAAGCCGGTCCAACAGGCCAGTACTCCGGCAAGCAGTCGAGAAGCTTCTCTAGCCAACACTGATGACATTGACTATGACAAGACTGGCGACTCTTTTGCGGATGCGCTGGAGGAACAAGTTTCGGCAGGCAGTGCTGCGAGGCCAGTTTTTTAGTGCTTTTACCATTTAAAGGACTCAACCAATCATTGTAGGTATGGAAGAGCAAATCCCCATCGTTCCACCAGACTCAAGCAACAGACTACTCGCAGCAAAACCACCAAGAGAAGATCTGCTTCTCAACAACCACCACTTAGAGTGACTGGTAAATTAGTCTTTGGTTGAGTGACTACATTTTCTGGAATAACTAATTTCCAGGTAACAAATTCCCTGATGTGGCCATTACGGAGGAGGAAGAAAATGCTTCAGATGTGAGTCAAATGTTGTAGTTTAAGACCTACTTATAATGAAGCGACGGCGACTACCGATTGGCTGTAGTGATTGAGGATGTCTACAATGCATCGCCAGTCCCCACAGCCAGTCGCCGAGAGATGGATCCTTGACCAAAATGCATTGAGAGACTATACCGTATTTTCTCTAATAAGGCCCCACCCCCTTTGATTTAAAATCCTGTTCTTGGCATTCTGTTTTTGACTCAACTTTTCCAGATGACTTTCAGGTGATTTACCAACCAAATTGAAGCTGAGAATACAGGCTAAAATTTGGTTGGTGAATCGCCTGAGAGTCATCCGAAAAAGTTGAGTCAAAAGCAGATTGCCAAGAACACGATTTTAAATCAAAAGGGGTGGGGCCTTATTTGAGAAAATACGGTATTTGCAGAGTTGCAGTAAGAAAAATATGATAAATCACGTAAAAAGCGCCACAAAATACCTTAAAAAGATCATCGACTTTTAAGAAGTGTTTGAAATTTATATTTTTTGTTTAAAAACACTTTAGAAGTGTTTTTCTTATCGTGGCAAGCAAAAAAAATTAGTTCGGCACATGTTTTTTAGCCATTTTTTGATGGGAATGTGGGAAGGAACATATAATAAGGTGATTATTTTATATTAAAGTTGGTGAAAGACACCAGAAGCCTGGGTGGCGCAGTGGTTAGCGCGTCAGTCTCATAATCTGAAGGTCGAGGGTTCGAAACCCTCTCCGGGCAGTCACTTTTTAGATTATTCCTTTAAATTTCTGTTTAAGGTGCTTTTCCTATTAACTGTCGCTGGTCTTTAGATAAAAAGTTGTTTTCCGACGTTTTCCTTGCAAAAATGCAAGTTTTCAAAAAAAAAACTACCAAACTTGACTTCTTGCTTTGGTCTCCCAAGATAAACTTACCTAAAAGGTTACCCAATTACCATAAAAAGATGGAATTTGAAAATGGCTTTGTCATTTAAGGCCTATCACATAAAGAAACCCTGGTATAAGGGTTAGAGATGCGCGCACATACATATCTGCGAGATAAATAAATCCGAGCAAAACTCTTGACTAAAATGTGTTTTAAGAGTCTTTTTGCCCAGCTACAATGACAAAAGCATAGTAGAAGAAAGAGTAATACTGTTTGCTTAGTTTATTTGGATGGAAGACCTAAAGAGTTTCTATTTGGACAAATTATATGGAAAGTTATTTTTACCTGACGCCGATTCTTTCGGGTGGTTACAACGCCTTGGTTTAGCTTTCTAGCCTATGAAAATTACTTAGGAGATGTTGAAACACTAGCCACACTTAATAGGAAAAGCCTTTTTCTTTTTTAAACTAGCAAGGGAAAAAAAAGTTAAACACATATTCCAGGCCCCATACCCCACTCCTTCCAAGCGTATCAGAGAAGGAAGGTGTGAGAGAGCGGCCGTAGTGGAAAGCAAGACTCCATCCAAACACAGTGTTGCAGTTCGGCGTTCGATGAACCGTTCCTTCTCAGAGTCTAATATCTTCGAGGAAAAGGTATTTCTTAATGGACAACAGCTGTTGGGGTTTTTTTTTAAGTCCTAAAACCACAAAATGTGGTGGGGGTGGGAGTGGGGGTGGCTAAGGGCTTTGTGGTTTTAGGACTTATGAAACAACCCAATAGCAGTCGACTAAACTTTGTGATTCTAGCGCAATCCTCAGTCAGCACGAGTGGGCACCGCAGCTGCAAGCACTTTTGACATGTATAAATTATTGTTAGCAGCAAACGTCTGAATAAACTAGGTTTTTTAGCCGTAGTCCTCTGCCTGGATTTGGTAACCTGTGGACCAAGGGACAGAAAATTTCGGAGTGTGGTCACACTTTCGTGCCCACAATCACCTTTTTCACCGGCACCTGCAATGTGTGCATGAAGGGCTGGGGAATGTGCATCACCAGCAAGTCTCTCAAGTGCACAGGCACGTTTTTGTCGTTGCTTTCTACATATTCAAGCTAATTCTAATGAAATCAAGTCATGTATATAAACTCACACTCCCTCGCATTTTGGAAGGCCTATATGCCGGCTTATAGGCAATGCGGTTCGAGGGATTAGACTTGAGATGGGCACACAAGCAAAAGACATAAATTACGCTAGAACAAGTTCTTTAATTGCTTTGAGGGGGGAGAGTTTGCCTGACCCGATGATGGAAAAATGTGTCGAAAAGGTGTATTGCTTTGCAGACTGTGACATGTTGATCCATGAGAAGTGCCGAGCTCTAGCTCCAGTTCCCTGTATTCCATTTGTGCAGACTCCTCAAAAGCAGAAGCAAAATCGCCCTCGTCTCGTCGACTACTGCCCCAAGTCCCGACCTCAAATACCTGCTCCAATTATCCGATGTGTGGTGGCCATTGAGAAGGGATATTTGACCAAGGAGGGCATCTATCGCACTCCTGGGTATGTTTTTTGGACTCTACTAAGGCATATAAATACTTTTTTGTTTGTGACTAAATTTCGCCTGGGGCTACCAAGGCACATGAGTCCAGTCTTTCAAGAAAAATGAGTTATGGTTGTGTCAGTAGAGCTGTCTGTTCTCTGGTTTATTTCTCAACTTACATGTCTCTATTGTTGCAGAACCATGAGCGAAGTGAACCGGTTGATGGATGCCTTCAATTCTCGTTTTCAGCCCAAGCTCGACAATTACGATCCCGACGTGATAGCCGGCTGCATTAAGAAGTTTTTGAGCGAACTTAGGGTAAGTGGGCACAACATTGTGTTGGATCAAAATAATTAAAAACAAAATTCAGGAAGCTCTGATTCCAACCTCTTCCTACAAAGAATTTGTAAGAGCAGCTGAGAGTGGCAACAAGGAGCAGTTGGTGGAGTTGGTCAACGGACTGCCCATCCCCAACCGAGACACTCTGGCCTACATGTGCGCCCATCTGCAGAAGATCGCTTCTCACTCCAGCGCCAATAAAATGCCGCTGGAGAACTTGGCCACTTGCATAGGACCCACTATTGTGGGGCCCAATATGAGTGTGAAGAAAGCAGGGGCTCACAATACAGGAGAAGTGCTTGAGGAGACTGACGAAATGCGTCGTAAAGTCACTGTTTTGCTGGAACTATTGAAGCTGGATAACGTAGGGTTTGATTGAACTACTATACACGGCACTCTCCCAAAACTTTCACCGAAATCCTATGATTGAAACGAAAGCCCCTGCAGGGAATATCAAAGACGTACTGTTAGAAAGTTGCTTTTTCAGGAATTTTGGACCAACTTCCTCAGCCATCCTATCAATAACGGAATTTCCACTCCTCATGCAGTCAGTCGCACACCTGCAGCATCCATCAGACGACATGTTCGAGCCAGAGAATTCGATGCAGACAAAAGTTTCCTGGGACCAGTGACCAAAACACCGCCTTATGCAGGAACTGGCTTACTTGTTCAACCCATAAGAACTGCCAACAAGCAGTACTTCACTCGGCCCTATTAATATGAATGTCTAAGCCATTTTTTGCGCATTCAATTGCTCTTGATCCACCTTGAATTACCTCAAAAATAGATAATCTCTTTGTAACAGCGTGCTCACAAACAAAACCTGTATTTTTTTGCCATCTTTTCTCATAAGGAAAACAGATGTTAAATCGTAGATTGTAGAGGGTGGCCTGATTTTCTCTCCCACATTCTTTTTGGCTATAAACTTGCTTTTCGGATAACTTCTAAAAAAATCATCAATTTATTACGGCTCCTTACTTGTTTATCGGCTGCATGTGAAATCTCTCATCAAATTTTTCGAATTTTAGGAATCCAGAGCCCTGCTGATTATCTTCTGCGGCAGCTCCACAAATGCACGCGCTATTCTATGACGAAGTGCGGCCATATTTGCTGTCGGAATTCTGTAAACGCGGCGTCCTATCCATCCCCTGAAAAAAAATCTATTGGTGAGATCTAGCAAATATGCATGAAAATAGCATGCATGCCAGAGCTTTTTTATGCGGTAGAGCCCACTTAACAAAATTATTTTCATGATCTTCGCTTTATCTGAGTGGGCCCTCCTCACAAAATGGCCCCTTAATTGTCCCTTCCCCTCCCTACACGCCCCAATCCCAAAATAATGGTGGAAAAATGCTTCTTATATGGTCAACGTACCTAAAAAACCCAAGTATTTTTTTTTGTGGGGTGGTCAGTGTTTCCAATAATCAGAAGCGGTACTTCTTTTGTTTAACCAGCCCCCCCTTGCAATCACTCTTATAACTTCGTAGATCCCGATGCTGGTGCGCACACTCAAATAATACAGTAGCACAAAGATTTCGTCAAAAGGATGCGAATGTGACAATTTATGGTCAAAAACAATATGGGAGAGAAAATTAGGATATCTTGTATTTTTGATCAGACATATTTCTTGTAAACATGAATTGTAAACATGAATATGTTCCAAACAGCAAAAGAACACCAGACAAGGCTTTGCCAAGATGAATTTTTACCAACATCACAGCTAAGGTTGTCGACGTGCAATTCATCGATTTTGGACACTTTTTACATTGTAGCTCCAATGATGTGGTGTTTCTTTTCCCAGTAATATCTTTTCTAAAATCAGATAGAATTAGATTCTAAAATTAGATATAGATATAATCGGCCAAATGTTAAATTGAGCTCAGAAAATTTTCAGAATAAAGACACTTGCTTTCAACGTGTGGTGGACCAGTTTCGACGTTTCACGTCGACCACACGTCGAAACCAAATATCTCTATCCTGAATATTTTCTGAGCTCAATTCAATGCTTGACCCATCATTGGGTAGCACGTATTATCTAATTGTAGAAAAGATATTACTGGGAAAAGAAACACCACATCATTGGAGCTGAAATTTAAAAAGTGCCCAAAATCGATGAATTGCACGTCGACAACCCTAGTCACAGTTTACCAAAAGAATTCCTACCAAGACAACCATTTGTTAAAACGTTTATTACCAGTTACGACCTACCAAAATGTTTCTTACCAAAAGTACCACTTACCAAAAACACATTTACCAATGATGCTACACTACGGTTGGCCTCCTGCGTCCCTCCCTCCCGCACATCCATCCCTCTATTGGCCAAAAAATGCTTAAAATCCCTGCCGCCCAAAATTTTTCTTCCGTTTTCCAAAATTTTCAAAAATCATGATCCCTCAGTGCAATCAATGCAGCAAGAGTATGCGGATGCACTGAAGGTTATCTATTCATGGTAAGAAAAGTTTAAATATGTGCATTTAAGGTTTATTCGGAACAGTTTCGACGTTTGAAGAGCGCTCTCAAGAGGGATGATGACGTCTTCAAATCGTGGAGTAACTTTTCTAATGCATTCCTTGCCAAAATCTTCATGTCATTTCTGGAAACTAGTGTCTCAAGTAAGTGAACATTCTCTCAGGCGACAATTCTATACACCAACAAGCTGAGGAATCGATTAGGACGAGCAAAGGCTGAAAATTTGATGTTCCTTGTCATTTTTTCTTGTATTTTTATGAAACGTGTTTGTTTTTCTAATAGTCTTGCTTCTGGCATGGGACAATCTCGAGCTGGAGACCATCAACAAGATCGTGGACGACGTCTCAAGAAAAATTAACACTTGCATTACGGCTGAGGGGAAGCACTTCCAATGAATATTATGTTTTGATGTTATGTATTGTTAATGGAAATTTGTTGTTATGACGTTTAATAAACGTTTTACCGTGTGTGAAGGACCAGCAATCAACCAAACATTGTCGCCAATCTCGGGTAGTGAGCTACTTAAGCATTGATACGGTTATTTATACGGTGCAGTTTTTCTGACTCACCTTATACAACTGCTGTTGGAAATTATTTGTGTGTATATTCAAGGCTAGCACTAAAGCTAATGTTTTTAAAAAATTGCCAGGTCTATTGCTAAAGCTAAAGTTAATAATGAAAAGTTAGAGATAATGATGATGCTAGGGCTAGAACTTGTAAGTACCAGTCCAAGGAAATGTTCGTTATAAACGGGTTTGTCACATAGATAGGTCGTCAACAATCAATTCTTGGTGTGGTAATGGGACTTAAAAAATGTCATACAGAAGGTTTACTGCATACATTTATTCATAACAACCGACCAACCTTGGGCAAACCAAGTGAAAATTTTTTAGTGTACTTTGTAGTAAAAACCCAACTTGCTCGGGTCCAACTAGTCTTGTCCTGCGTTCCTATAAACTTACAAGCAAACATTTCATTTGGTCGTGTGAACATCCTGAATTTTTTCGGAAAATTTCTATCGTACAACTCTTTCAGATGGTACCTCTGTCTAGACAGTGTAAAAATGTCCATCAGAATTTTTTTAGGTAATAAACAGAGAAACACATAATTTAACTGTAGATTTCAGCTTGAGTCTTCACGGATTCTTTGAGATGATTTATTGAGAAACTCCACTTGAATTGGTTCTTCGCCTCCTTGTTGGCGTTATGTTCATCCCTTTAAATCACTAACTTCGCGAAACTTCAGTGTTTCGAGTTTGATTTAAAGATTTTCTAATTCCAACAGCGCTGTGCGATTTTAATTCTGCATCAGTCAATTCTTCAACAAATAATCGGTTTAGGAAAGTAGATGTGCGCAATGTCGTTGTCGGTGGCAGTTTTAGGCTTTCACAAACCTCCTAAAACGGTTGAACCAGCTGGGATTTCTTACGTTAGTTCTCTTAACCTTTTATCTATTCACACGTTTGTTTGTAGGAATTTGGCGTGATTAAGGACAAAATTTCTCTTGGCCTTTCCACGCTTCCAGTTCTTTCAGTTTCCTTGAATGGTCAGGCTGCTGAGTTGGATGAGAGTGCCGCTGATGAGTCTAGTGAATTTCTCGACATAGAGGACGACAAATATCACAGGTTTTTCTTTCCTTGCGTTAAAAATGTAAAATTTGACTTTTTTTTTTTTTGAAGATACATGGCTAAGCTGGATCCCAACGATGCCAAAGATCAGGATCATTACCGTGTGTTGGGTTTGAGCAGGCTTCGTTTCAAGGCTACATCCAATCAAATCAAGCTTGCTTGTAAACTTCTATTAATTCCTTACACTTTTAAATAATCTTCTTCAGATCGTCAGAAAGTTCTAAAATATCACCCGGACAAAGGCAAAAGTGCTGATAATGGAAAGAAGAGAAAGGAAGAGTTGTTTGCTTGCATTCAGAAAGCCTATGAACAGTTGGGAGATTCTGTGGAGAAGCGACGAGCTTACGATTCTATTGATCCTTGTAATTTTTATATTTGTCGACTCATTTCATGCAAAAAACTATTTTTTCTAGCTTTTGACGAATCTATCCCAGGTAGGAGTTGTGTTGGGATCTTGCCAGTGATTTTATGTGTTCAAATTTCCGCGAAATTCAGACCCTAGTACGATTAACAAAGAAAATTTCTACGAGGTCCTGTGTCCTGTATACTTACGAAACTCTAGGTGAGTCTGTGTCAGATGTTTATATTTGGAACTATAAGGACTTAATGGTTTCTTCAGGTTCTCAAGAGATCAGCCGCCGCCTTTACTTGGGGATAAGGACAGTAAGTTCATTGGATTTAATTTTTGCACTCTTTATGTTGGTGTTCTTATCATCGACGTGTGGTTTTTTAAGGCAGTCGCGAACACGTTGAACTATTCTATGAGGTTGGTTCTTTGAGCATTACTCGATCTTTGCACTATTCATCATTTCTAGTTCTGGTACAATTTCAACAGCTGGCGAGAGTTTTCGTATTTGGATAGTGAAGGTTTGCTTATTGCTTATTTGACTCCCTATAAGCGTCTGTGTTTAGACAAAAGCAAGGGCGAAGATCGCTGGGAGCGCAGGGAAATCGAGAAAATAAACAAGGTTAGTTCTTATATTTGGCTTTAAGAGTCGGGCATATTTATAATTTATTCAGGCTGAGCGTGAAAAACGTCGCAAGAAGGAAATTAAGCGAATCACTAATCTTGTCGAAATGACTTATGGTAATTTTTGGTCAGTTCAACTCGCCTTTAATTTCTTGCCCAACTTTTTTTGATTGTTCTGGGTTTTCGCAAAAACCGAGATTGGAAATATGGACGTGGAAACATAAAGCTTTACACACCATGTTTTAGCAAACCAAGTACAACTTGTGGTACACGTTAATTTGACCTAGTCTGTCGTCTGCTATAACATTTATTTTACGGATGGCTGGGGTCTCCCGTCAAATAGTGTGTTTCCCTTTTAAATTGTGTATTTCTACCGTCAAAGTGGATTTATCCTCATGTATTTTTTCTAGATCAGTGATAAACCGCTGAGATAATCACGTTTTAAAAATTTGTTAAAAGAAACACATAATTTTACCGTAGATTTTAATTTGAGTTTTTGCGGATTCTTTGAGAGCATTTCGTGGATGTTTATCTATTTTTCTGTTTTAATTATTCGACTGAGGAGGCTAGCGACTTTTCCTTTAATAAGTTTTCTAGGAAACTTGTGAGGTGGATTTGATAAAACTTATAAAACCACTTTACCGTGATTACTTCAAGTGTTGCACTTGGCTTGCTCAAAATAGAGATACTAACCTTTAAAATTTTTCCGTTTTTGCAAACACTGATAGCTGGTTATTTGAGATCTGTCTCTTGGGGTAGCCAGTTTTCAAAGGTTGACTTTACATCTAAATCCTTTTACTTATATTAGAAAAGGATCCTCGTGTTGTGCTCTTCAAAGAACAAGATCGTCAGCAAAAGCAAAAGCACAAGCAGCAGAAGAAAGATGAGAAAGAGAGGAAAGAGCGAGAGAAACAAGTGCAAGCAGAAGAGGAGGAAAAGCTTCGAGAAACTGAGCGACTCGCACAACTGGAAGAAGAAAAGAAGGCGAATCAAGTTTGTCAATAATTAGCACAACAAGAATTTAGGCAATTTAAAAATTTTTTGTTTAGGCTAAGCAGAAAAAGAAGAAGGTGCTTGCCTCTCAGCGCAAGAAGGTAACTGCCGTTTCTTTGATGAATATTTCACCAAACTTTAATTATTTAACGTTTTAGCTTCGTGATTTATCGGCCAGCGCACAATACTGGAGTGAAGATGAGGCGAGGCAGCACAGTATAATGGAGCAGATCGAGCGAATTTGCATGTACTGCAAGGAATTCGAACAAATAAGTGGTGGGATTCATCGTCTTTTAGTTTATTTGTTTCCATAAGCTCTCTCCTTTAGCTCTCTGTGAAAAATTGGCTGGTGCAAAGGTTTACGATGACGCTATGGATCATCTTTCAGATGCTGCAAAAAATTGTGTAAGACTTATTTGAGATGCAAATGTTCACTGGTTTCAATTTGTTCATGTCGGCGCTATCTTAGTAGTAAGTAGTGCTTTGTTGTCGATAAAGCATTTTTGGACGTATGTCTGCTGTTTTTATTCACATGGTTTTCGACGCCTTGTGTAATGCCTTCACCATTTACTGGCATCACGTCTTTAGGCACGCCTAGCGATCGTGTGTTGGTAAAGATTCGCCAAAGCCAAGCAACAGTAGCGGTCGCCTAATTGTTGGCGAGTCTTTGATGTTTAAATTTGTTACGTTTGCATTCTTTCTACTTAAAAACAGAATATTTATTGTGGCGAGGTAGGTTCCCCTAAGGGAGTTTTTCGTCCTGGATAAGATGGTGTAGTCAACCATTTTATTGGTAGTTAAATTGGCTGAACCTTTGCATTTTGTTCCCTTTGGTGAAGCTAGAAAATTAGAGTTTGGAATTTTCCTGACAATTTTGAGCTTTTTGTTTTTAACAATTTTACGTTTAAAGTGGAGTTTAAGAAAGCCTGTGTGAATGTTTCTTTTATCTTAATTATAAGACCCGGCTTTTTACTGGTGTCAGTATGTCGAAATATTAATAAAAACCAAATTTTAGGCAGCTGAAGACGAAGACGGTGTCGATTCGTCTGATCAGCCTGTGCTTAAGACTGAGAGCAATGCTAATTCATCGACGAAATGGACTCCGGATGAGCTTCAATTGTTGGTTAGGGCGGCAAACTTGTTTCCGGTAAGTTAAAGCTATGTTAGAACTTCTAGTCATTGGCATTTTGGTTGGTTGCTCTGCTATAATGTAATTGGTTGATTTTTAGGCTGGAACTGGCGCCAGATGGAAAAATGTGGCCGAATAGTAAGACTCTGTGTTTTAATTTTTGTAAAATATTTATGTAGTGTTTCGAATCATGCTCCTGGAGGTGTGCGCAAGACTGAAAAGGAAGTTATCAAGCAGGTTATATCACTGCTTCTTACGCTCTAAGAGAAATTTAAACTCTGTTTTTAGGTCAAATCTCTGACTTCGGTCGATGCAAATTCAGTTTCTGCAAGGCATGACTTTAAACAACTTTGGTGGCAATTAAACTAGGTTTTCAGTCAAATCAAGGAGAATGGTACGATGATGAAGGATTCCACGGCAGCGGTTTCAACGGACAAGGTTTTAAGGGAGATCGGAGAGGGATGGACAGTGGAGCAGCAGAAACAGTTGGAGACTGCCTTAAAAAATGTGCCTGCTTCGGATCCAAAACGCTGGGAGAATATTGCTACGGCCGTCGATGGGAAAACAAAGAAAGAATGCATCAAGAGATACAAGGAGTAAGATTTTACCAAAAAATGCACTACCTTTAAAATAATGTTTTTAAAGGTTGGCAGAGCTAGTCAAGCAGAATCAATCTAAAAAATGAGGTCAACTATTTTGAAACGAATCTGAATTTATCTTGATCAAGGCTATTGTTGGAGCACGGCAGAAATAAATCCTATTATTTCGAGGATCCCGCTGCTTTATTTACCAAAACTTCTAATCGACTTTTGCTAATTCTAACACGTCTAGGCCTGACGGTAAGACCAGCATATTTTGGTGCAGAATTTCACGGAGAATACGAATCCGCCGTTCGTTTTTCAAAAAAGTGAGTTTGGCTCGAGATTTCGGCCTATTTCTGAATGGCGTCAAATAGAGATTGAGTGTGTTCAGAATGTTTTCTATACACGTCCATTACTTCTACACCTCATTGGAAAGGGCAGAAAATTGGCTTTCTAACGAATACTCCTTTGAAGCTAAAGGTTCACATTTTGCTGGAAAAAATTCATAAACTTGAAAAATTTACGAAATCACAATCTGAAACTTTTGCTCTTTTTAAATGTTTTTTCTTTAAAATACCTTCGTGACCTTGGAAAGTGATTTTGTAAATTTTTCAGGTCTATGGATTTTTTTCCACAGAAAGGTAATCGCTTTACAATAATTTTTTAAACCAAAATGTGCAGAATTGAACGCTGAACCCATATATGTAAAGGAAAATATGGTCACGAAGGTATTTCGACGAAAAAACCACTTAAAAAGGGCAAAAATTTCAAATTGTGATTTTGTAAACTTTTCAGGATTCGGATTCGTATTCTCCGTGAAATTCCGCACCAGAATATGCTCGTCTTACCGTCAGGGTTTCCCGCGTTAATATTGATGACAGAACAGAAAAATTCCAAGGGCTACGAATGTGAAAATTCTGATTGTTAATGTCAACAACTTTTCTCGTAAAGGTGTCAAGTCGCTGATTTAGGGACTCCGTTTTCGGTGAAGAACGCTGTTATGCACACAATTGACATTTTCGAATCACAAAGTTATTGAGTTTTATAGAAAAAATTGCAGATTCGTAATCCTTGCAATTTTCTGGTATCATTCATCAATATCACAAATAAGAAATAATTTCGGAAGAAGAAATTTCGGTGAGTGCTCTACTAATTGCTTTTGATCACAAATATACTGTTGTATATTCCTTTTCTGTCAGTGTCCCCAGTAGATAGTTTAAATCACACAAGAAACGGAATATAAAATTTTATCATGTGCTACCCGCTCAATTTTAGTTGTCTGAAATATATAATTGTTGTTAAGTTTGCGTGTGATTTTTGCTGGATGTCATGGAACAATAAAGTTGTTGAACAATGATTTCTTTTTGACACACAGAAAAAGTAGTTAGACAGACTGAGTGGATTTAACATCTTGCATGTTATCTGCACTGTTGCTGGTGTGAAGAAAATCAATTGCCTATAAAGGCTGCTGAAGTTAATCGATTCTCGAGGAGAAAGGCAATCCAAACCGGTTGACACCGATGATATTCTGTCCGCCTTTTGCACAAATGATTACAGGCTGAACCAATCAAAGAATAAACAAATTATACGTGCAAGTTTTTTTCCAGTTCTTATTTACATCATACCGCGTTTCCTGTAATAAACGCCCCCTCCCCTAAATTCAAAAATATGTGTTTGTGGCATTGTGTTTTTGACACCAGTTTTCTTAGTGTCTCCAAGACATGTCATATACCAAAACATAGCCTAGATTCTAAGCTACATTTTGGTATATAACATGCCCTTTAGTCACCAAGAAAATTGGTGTCAACATTTTTTTGAATTGGACCAGGGCAAAAAATGCCTCGAGATGCATTTTTTTGAATTAGGGGGGGGGGGTGTAATACACAGTACAGTCAAACCTCGATATAAAGAACCCCTGGGGACCAGCTAAAATGTTCGTTATATCGAAGGTTTCGTTATATCGGGGGTCCGTTATATCAAGATTTGACTGCGTAACAAACCCTTGAGGACCAGGCAAAATGTTCGTTATATCGAGGGTTTCGTTATATCGGGGGTTCGTTATATCGAGGTTTGACTGTAGTAGGCTATTCATATAGTTTATTTTAGACTATTTTTTTTTGAATTAGGGGGGGGGGGTGTAATACACAGTAGTACGAAATTTCCATATTTGTATATGCAGCCTTGGTATTCGAGGCAGGCATGTTGTTTATGATTTATATAGTGGCGGACATGTTTCTTCTACTGCTTTTTATAGCTTATTCATTCTTCTTTTGAATGCTATATGGTGTCTGCCTTTTTGCTAGTAAAATATTTAAGAAATTTGAGATTGATCGTCTTTCTGGAGACTCAAATTAAATCATGCGTTCAATGCTTTTTCCATCAAAGAAGGCTCCAGCTCTTCCAGTAGAGATCAGTTAACCCTTACTCAAACTTTTTTCATATTTTTACACGTTGTTGTAGAGAGTAGTGAGAATGCCGACTCACTCAAATCCATCCTCTCACTACCTATGCCCCCATTACTGCCTGAGTTTGAATATGATAGCATGGTAGGCTGTTCAGCTAGATCCCAGAATCCCTCTCTCAGCCAGGTAATCTGGAAAACATAAGTTCATGTTCATCTGCTTCTAGTTTCTTGCTAAGTCGGCACCATGGTGCATATAGATAAAATTTAGGTCGCCTTAAGAAAGCACGTTTTTTTTTGTCGTAAACTGTCCGTGAGGAGGTTTTTTGGCTCTGCAAACCTAAATCTGCAATCCCTTCTTATTTACTCACCCACCAAAATGTCGCTGGATGAGGGATTCTGGAGTATTTTTAGACCTAAACGTCTCCTAGGATTTGTTTTTAGGATGTGTTCACCGCAGCTAGTCTAAGCTCGGAAATTATTCAGGTGATTCTTGCGTATTACTACACTAACTTATCTGCTTAATTCTTTTAGCGGTATTTGGGACCACCCAAAAACGAAGTGAGTTTTTTAGAAAGAGCTTATAAATTCCTAAAAATATGTGCGTCAAGGTGAATTCAGTGAATTGCCATGGCTGGACACCACTAATGTGAGAGTCTTTCTACAGACTTTTGTTTGAAAATATCCCTTTTTTGTAATTTTCAGGTATGCATCCTACTTAGGACACAAGGAAGTCTCTCAACTGTTGTTGGCAAGGTAAGTGCCACTTAGTGGCCACGCCGACCGGCCTTTCTTTGGACGGCTGGCCAAAATATTAGAAGGGGATTCAATCTCGATAAGCTATACGAAAAACTCTTTTGGACTGACGAACAATTCGACGAATGACTAGTTCATATTGGTTTTCACCGATGGTTGGTCTGCTTATAACGCTATTGAAAACTTGCCTTGGGGATACGAACACGGTGTCGTCAACCATAAAGAAAACTTTGTCAATCTTAAAGACCCATCCGTACACACCCAAGGAGTCGAATGGATGCACAAAGAGTATGGGACATCGCGAACTCACCTTATCAGTTACATTGAGCAATTATTGTGGATAAAAATATTTGACGGTGACGATGTGTTTTATCACTCCTCGAATCAAATTGGTCGGCATTATGTATGCGAAAAATAAGAGGTTACCGCAGAATGGGCATCATTTTATTTTCACAAATACCAAGCTTGTTAACAGGCAAGCCGATCCAGAAGCTTGCAATGAAAACGGCCAAACTGCAATAATGGTAGCGCTATTCTAGCCTCTCTATTCAAAAAAGTTCAAATTTTTAGTTGGCAGCATCCTGTGGCTCAGTTGCGTCCATTGGAGTGCTGCTGAAGTACTCTGCTAAAATCAATCAGCAAGGTGAGTTTGTCTCTATTTTTGTTCCAGTTTGTGGCAGACATTTTGTTGGGAGTAGTTAGTGGTATGAATTTGTGCGGGGGAATTCAAATCCTATTTTTTTAAACCGTCAAATTTTAAAATATTTTAACAGCATAAAGGTCTTTAAAATTTTTTAAAATTTAATAATTGTTTTGTCTTGAGGGGAAATTTAAAGTAAAGCTTCCTCGTATATATTATAGGATGTAATTGGTGTTATTATTTATTTATTTTTTGGTTGGCGAGCAGCATTTTCTCATGTGAGTATTTTTTTCTTCTGTTTTTTTATCGGTCATGCGTCATGGTCTAGTTCGAGTACCTTCACTTGGTTACCCTTCGTGAAGATACTTGAAATAGACCATGACACATGTTTTCAAATTTCTTTTTTAGTTGATGTGTAGTGTGCTCACTAACTAAAAATGTCGCTCATGTATATTATTGTTTCTTCTTCATCAACCATTTGTCATAGTCTAGCAAATTTTTGAGCGCATTGCAGACTACAAAAAAGCACCACCGATAACTAAAATGAAAATATATTATAAAAATTATTGGATTATCTGAGACCATGTGTTATGGTCTAGTTCAAACGCCTTCACTTGATCACCATTAGTGAGGGTAATTGAACTAGACCATGACACATGACCGATTAGAAAACAGTAAAAAATACTCACAGGAGAGCATGCTGCTCACCAACAAAAAAAGATAAGTAATAACACCCATTAAACCCTATTACTGATACGAGGAAGGTTAACTTTAAATTTCCCCTCAAGACAAAACGGTTATTAAATTTTATAATTAGACCTTTACTTTTAAAATATGTTAAATTTTGACAGTTAAAAAAAATAGGATTTGAATTCCCCCGCACAAATCCCTACCTCTAACTACGGCTGTACACCATAATTTACGCGAAAATTTGTTACGAGGTACATTTGTTACGCGGTATCGTTTTTTACGCCAAGAAAAATTTACGCGCTAATTTTTTACTAAATTTTTTTTTACGAGGTCCTTTTTCTAATTTTTCTTTTATTACGCGGTCTTTTTGCTAATTTTTCTATTATTACGCGGTCTTTTTGCTAATTTTTCTATTATTACGCGGTCTTTCTGCTAATTTTTCTTTTGCTAAGCGTGTGTTTTGCCAAGAGTCATTTTAATAAGAGCTCTATTGATGACTTCAAATAATTGAGAACATGATGTTACAAAAATCAGTGGATTCGAATAAGTTGGGATCAGGACGAAACATCCCCGCCGAAACACCCACGGCGAAAAGACCCCCACCGAAACACCCTCGTCAAAATACCCCCGGCCAAAACACCCCCATCGCAGTAATTACTGGAACGTTTTCTCCTGAATTGGCCAGCAAATTGGATCTCACGACGAATATCAATTGTGTGGTACAGTCAAACCTATGTATTAGCCCAGTGACCTCCTTCACATACTGGCCCCTAGAGCTGGTTTTGTGATAGTCACTATATCGAAGGTTGACTATAAGTAAATCTTCTATCAGCTCAAGTTAAAAGCACCTAAATTAATATTTCAAAACTTTTTATCAGAACCGACTTGAATATGTGTATATAATCGCATTAGACAAAGTCTATTGCTCATGTTGTTCATTAAAAATTTTCAGTGTAGTGTCTTTAACGATACTTAAGCGAGACTCTAATCATTACAATTTTATCTGCTTAGCAAAAGATTCCTTAAAAAGAGAGTCTCGTAGCAAAAGATTTCTTAACAAAAGAGTCACGTAGCAAAAAATTTGATAACAAAGAGACCACTTAACAATTTGGCGCGTAAATTATGTTCGAGTAAAAAATTAGCGCGTAAATTTTTGT
>BBSZ01002307.1:0-13700 GCA_000981365.1 Subanguina moxae | reverse complement strand
AACGGCCCCCCGATATAACGGCCCCTTTTGATATTTTTGTCAAGATAAACTCGATATAACGGCCCCCCCACCCCCCGATATAACGGCCCCTTAAGCCTGGTCCCGAGGGAGGCCGTTATATCGAGAGTTTACTGTAACTGTTTAAACTTTGGCCAGTTTTGACTAGATCTTTTTAGAAAAACAAATGACATCAAACTTTCAAAGAATTTTTTATTGGAACGAGCTAGTAACAACACAAAATAACAACCATTTTCAATAATATTCTCGCACTTCGTCTGAGAAAATGACGTTGTTGTGCTGTTAAAATAAAGCTTCATTGGATGTCCATTCTTACATATTCAAGTAGTCGGAAGGATGCCTAGGAAGGACACTATTTTTTCGCCTCTATGTAAATCGCAGAACATCATGCTGCCTGTAATCCGAAAAATATACCAACTCTAACATTTTGGACATAGCTAGGTGGGGGTTTAGATAACGTACAAGAACCCAAATTTCTTCCCTGTTCCCTTATTTTTCATTTGGCGATAAATGTGAGCAATTTTCCTGTGGATGGATTTGATGTGGGGAAATTCACCGCCTGCAGACTGTGTTAATTATTCCAGTTGCTGATTCATTGTTGTTCTAATATGTAAGACGGCAGAAAAATGCATACCAACCTAGCCTGTTGGTCCAGATTCTTTTGCTGCATGTTTAAATTGCTGTCTCTATTCTTGTAATGTCTATTATTTCCGTAGAGATGGTGCTTTGTCTTCTGTCTTGAGCATGGCGATTTGCTGTTGGAGACCTCATTGCTCTGACACCTATTGGACATGGAACTGCGAGATCGCTGGATTTGCTCAAAGCTGCAACTTATTCAAAATGAGTCACAAAAGTGTTTCGTTTTTATGATACACACTGAAAAAGCCTAAAATTTGCTTATTTCGACGCTACTAGCGAATATGTTGGCTCATCATCATCATCATCATGAAATTCTTTCCAACTTTTTTAAAAACTGGTTTTTAACCATTTTACGCAATTCTTATACTCTAAAAACAATTTTAAAGTGTCCTTCGATAATTTGATTTCTGGCGTGGAGGCATTCACCAACTGGTCGAAAGGTGGGAGTAGGTTGTAAGCAATAATCGAGAATTCATGATTGATTAAATTGTTGCTATTTTTTATGAAAAATTGCTGAATATTCAATAAAGAAAAAAAAACGGCAAAAAACTACTTAACAACCCAATATTTGTCTAATTACACCTACTTTCAGCTAATTTTTGTTTATCCTTATCACATACCCTACATAAATTGCATAGTATCCCTGCATAGCACAAAAAAAACCTCAAAATTAGAACAATTGTATAGCAACCGCACAAAATTGAGAAATCTGCACAAGATTTTCGAATTGTCTGCTATCCACGTAGTTTGAAATTCAAAAAGTATTTTTATAGACACCGGACATGTCCCTTTTGACTAATTAAAGATAAATTTTAATAAAAAGCTGAAAATCAGGATAAAAAAGAAGATTACCAAAGGTTAGTGCAAGAAAACGACAGCGAAAACAGAGAAGAGAGCCAGAATTTTTTTGTCAAAAGCAATAAGAATCAATTCTATTCCAAGATTACATACTCAAATTTTGCTCACACTTACGTACACTGTCTTAAACGTATAGAGGACTAAAAATGTAACACATTTAGAATTAAATATATATAAAAAATTAAAGCTAGTTTTTGCAGCGCCTAAAATAAAAAGGCACTAGATTTTTGGCGATCCCAATGGCAGTGCTCAGGTTGTGAAGGCAATACAAGTATTGTAGAAGTTAGAAGTTTAGTGGAAATTAAGATTATGCTTTGCTTTCTTCTATATCTTTTTTTCTGGAGCACATCCTGCTTTTTTCAATAAGGCTGAAAAAAGCTGGGAGAAGGACAAGACTGTGCAGGACACACATCAATATGCACAGACACATTATTTGGACAAAGATCTGGAGAAAAAAAGTTAATTGATGTTTTAGGCAATGTTTTTTGGACTCACCTTTGCCATATAAAGTTTGACAAAGAGAAGACTTAAGACACAAAGACTGGTGCTGAGACTGGCTTGAATAGCAGGAAAGCCGACCGAAGCTAGAGTCACCTTCAATCGCTCTCTGACTGATATGCCTGGGTGCTCGAAAGCAGCACTATGGTAGTGGTAGGAAACATGGGCTGGGATATCCACACTGAAGCCAATGGATATGATGGTAGCAGCCATCATAATTGGATCCATGGATACACCTTGCCAACCTGCAAACATGTATTTGGAAATAGGATAAAGAAAGGTATATTTAGGCTAACAAACTGACTGAGTGTGCCAAGCATTCCTTAATTTCTTATTTTGTCTCAACAATAAAATTATTTAACTGACCAGTTATGATTGAAGCAATAATGGTCGACGCCACCAGAACAGTAAATGTGTCATACATAAATACAAAACAAATGGCCGCCATGCAGAATAGAGTGGCTAGTGCTGATTGCCTTAATTTTTTTTATAAATACCTTAATTGAAGATATGTGGCTTGATATTTGAACAAAATCAAACTATTTTTAGCGAGAAAATTTTATTTAAAACGGTTATGCTCAATTGAGTAACACTACATCTGCGCATGAAAATATGAAATTTTACGCACCAAGGGACGTTTGAG
Organism: Subanguina moxae; assembly: GCA_000981365.1. NCBI lineage: Eukaryota > Metazoa > Nematoda > Chromadorea > Rhabditida > Anguinidae > Subanguina > Subanguina moxae. The sequence continues at coordinate 11,044 of BBSZ01002307.1, read as the reverse complement.
TATAATATGTCCACATCTAGAGAAATGACCCATGGTGATAAGTGAGTATGGATAACTTACCTTGGGTCTAGCCGGAGACCAAGCTACCTTTATAAACCTGGATCTGTACCACCCCTTTAAAAAAGAAAAGCTGACTCTACCGTGGAGTTTATAACACAGTACTAGCGAAAAGATTTTTTGTGTGTTACTGTTATTGGTAAATAGAAAATTGATAGCTTAATTTTACCCTATTAAAGAATTAGTTGCTTTTTTTTGCCTTAGTCCTTCCTGTCTTTTTCATTGCTTTTTTAAACAAAAATTAAGCCTTAGCCTTAAGCTTAGATGCCAGGCTCACCGTATACCCATACTATATGTACGGGTGTGCGCTCGGCCTACGATTTAAGCCTAAGGCTTAATTCCGGTTTAAAAAAATACTGGAAAAACAACAGGAGGACCAAGGATCAACGACCAATAAGTTTTATGTTCCTTTTTATCGGGTGAAGCTAAAGTTCGTACGAAAATTTAAACCTTATTTTTAATGATGAAATGTACTCTTTCCCACAAAGTGTTTGGTAACACTTTAAAGAGCAGACAAAAAGCTTTTAAACGGTGTATAACTTCATTTCAACAAATGATCAAAATAGCCACCTTCGGCCGCACAACTCAGTAATGGATTCAACAGAACTTTCCGGACTCGATCAGTGTCGACACTTATTGGAGAGTGGCCACCAACTTTTGCTGAAGGAAACGTGATGGACTACTTCAGAGCCTCACCGAACCATCGCTGATCTCAAAGAATCGTTGCAACGAGAATGGAGACGTCTTCCACTGGATATTATAAAGAAAGCAATTGATAATTTTCTAAAAGGTCTCCGTTGTTGTATCGCGGCCAAAGGTGGCCATTTTGATCATTTGTTGAAACAAAGTTATACAACGTTTAACACATTTCATCATTAAAATAAGGTTTAAATTTTCGTACGAACTTTTGCCTCACCCGACAGTGATCTTACAAATTCTAAATAAGTTGATTTTTTTAAAAACAATTTTTGCTTGGTAAAAAACAACTTGCCAAGTATCAGTTGGCATGTTATCAATCAGGTCAAGAAACACTCCTTCATCATGATAAACGGAAGCATTAAATTCTGGATAACTGTCAATAATATTTCGCCAGGCTTGTAAAAGCTTGCTTCTCTTTGGCCAGGAACGCAGCTCAAGGCCATGGTAGGCTGTGGTGAAGAAGAAACTGTCCAGCATTGTTTTGTTGCTTTAATTCGCATTAATTAAAAACGTTGTTATCAATTCCGCCCTCGTTAGGTCGGGGCGCCACCAAGCCAAACAGAGAAAAAGAAACTCAGGATTATTCGGCTCGAGGTTCAAGTGAGAAGAAAAACGAATACAAAGTCAGTTATTGAATATTATTGTTTCTAGTGTGATTTCATCCTCTGTCGTTTCAGGTGGGTACGAACCGAGCTAAAGGAAGCAGAGGTGATAGATGCTTTTCGTCAAGATCTACACGGGACGACGCGTGACTTAGCTTTCCAAGAGGGCATGCCTTCGAGACCTTCAATTTTGAGAGTTTTTAAAGTTGGTTAAAAAGATTGTAAAGTGCTTTATGGGCATGTGTAAAATTTTAGGAAGTCAAATTTCATCCCATCCAAAATGGTAAGTCGTTCCATTAATTCTTACATTGAGGTGAAGGACGAAGTGTGGAACAAAGCTATGCGAATGCCAGAAATTAGATCTGCTACCCCATGTTATTACTGTTATTGTTGATCTCGTGTTTCGGTGAATTGTTTTGGAATAAAAGAAAGACAAACAATTCTTGAACCACCCTGTATTGTATTCAAAAAATTTACTTCTCGGTGTGAAGCCTAAGAAACCCTTTCCAATAACTGTATTCCGGCCAGTCCAAAAAGTGCTCCAAATCATTAACATCAAAAACGGCATTTTGGCTGGAATTCAAATCAATCAAGCTAGTTGAACTCTTGTCGAGTTTCTCGCCTTGCTCTTGCTCCATCTCTTCTCTGCTTTCTTTTTGGTAGGCGAGAAAATCTCTTAGGAAAATGTTTGAAGACTGCTCACCTGAAAAAGTTTGAGTAGAATTTCTTCGTGTGTGTTTAATTAAAAAAGTACCCCAACTCTCAGGCATATGCTCTAGTTGGTAAAGCATAGAATAAAGTCTATCTAATCTGGCTGGATGGGCCAAATCACCTGGTCTATTGACGAACACAGTGGCTATTGTGTAAAATGGAACTATTTGCAACTCTTTTAAGTGGTCTATCTAAATGTAGTGTGTCTTAATCTTTAAGTTTATCAATTTTATCAACCAACCTCAAGCAGTGGAGAGTCTTCAGCGAATATCTTTTTGGTTGTCAAGTTTACTTCAAACTTAGAGATCCCCTGAAATAAATCGTTCAGCCTTTTAATAATTTGGCAAAGCTTTTATAATTAAAAATTTATAAAAAGCTCACCGTAAAATTGGTTTTATAGGGCCGTAAGTTTTATGAAAGGAAACTAACCACAAGAGAAACAGCAATAAAGGCAATCCAGAACAAAAAGACAGCAGTAGCCACAAAAATGTTGGTGATAAAATTGACATAACCAGTTACAAATCTTTTGAAACTTCCCTAAATTTCATTATATTAGGAGCCCAAGAAACATGACATTTTCTAGCCATATTATGTCACGGTTTTAGGGCATACGTATGGATAATGCATATGGATAAGGCTTGGGAGGGAAATAAAATATGGTTATAGCATTAAGCAAAAAACAAAAATAAATTTTGCTTGAAAATCTTAAGGACTTGTGGATCAAAACAGTTAGTCCAAAATTTCAACCATATTCTCTACTTTGTCTTTTTGTTTAATTTTACTATCAACTTTTTTTTTTCCTATGACTTAAAACGTATGTGTATTTTTTAAGCTTTTGCTAAAAATATAACATATGGTTTAAAATTATACAGGGTGTTTCAAAAATTTTTAGCATTTTTTAACTGCTGTATCTTTTTTTGAAAATCTACACACATTGTTTTCACAGATACACATAAAAAATATATAATTTTTTAGCATATTAGGCATGAAAAAAAATTTCAAAAACATTTCAAAAAATTCGCTCCAAAACAAAAAGAGAGTTCGCTTGGTTCCTCCTTTGGTGTGAAAAATGAAAAATTTTGAAATGCCTAATTTAATGTTTTTTGTCAAATTTCTACTATATTTCAACAAGAAATGGTCAATCGATAATTGAATCCTATGTTTGTCGTCTTGAACCTTGCTTAGAAGTTGAAGGATGGAGCGTTGAACAGAGTTGTGAAAATTTATTTGCGTTGTTATTGTTACCACGTTTGTCGAATAAAGTGTATCTAGTTCCTTGCGAATAAAAATGGAACCAATTTAGGGTTAAATTTGTGATAAAAATATTAAATTAGGGATTTGAAGATTTTCAATTTTTGACACTAAATAAAGGACCAAGCAAATTTTTTCAAAATTTTTGAGAATATTTTTTTTGCGAGCGTTTTATGACAAAAACATTGCATATTTTTCCTGAGTCGATCTGTGAAAACAAATTTTTGAATTCTGACAATTTCCTGGATTCTTAGAATGACAGGTAAGTTCTAGTATTTGTTCGGGTAATTGCCTGTTTTACAGCTCTAGTTTACACGCAAATAAAAAAAAACCTGAACAGTATCATGAAAGGTCTTGTTTTCTATATTGTTCAAAGCGTTCTTATTCTTATCGTGCCGTATGCTTTTTTCATCTTCAAGTGCTGTATTTGTAAAAGAGTTTCCTATAGGGATGGATAACTTGTAGCAAGGGGCAATGGATTCTGCCCTCATCTCATAAAAACCAGCAATGGCCATAACGGAGGAATAAAAAGTGACTTGATAGAAGAAGTCCACAGCTAGTGATGCCATATTACCAATGCATAGTAAAGTTATTTCAGGAGAACCAGTGAATGTCCCAACCGCATCAGCGGTTATGTTTGTTAGGGCTGATATGAGGATGGCAGGGCCTGTTTCTATCAACACCTAAAATAGCTTTATCATGATTTCATTAAACCTTTACATTGTTGGATCACTATCAAGCTTGCAGTAAAAACTTAATGTAAACTACCTCCTCTCAAAAATCGTTTTTTTTTCAAAATCATGTTTTAATGATTCTTAAGTACCTATAATGCCCTATAACCTTAAAACGGTGTTTTTAGCAATGTTCTCTCATAAAAAAAAAATTTTCTAAAATTTTTGGCGCTATCAGGATCTACCCCCATCATAATTTAAAAAAAATCTCAAAAAGCTTAAAACAGGCGGCTTTCTCATAAAATCCGGGTCGATTAGCGTGAAAAGGAAGTTATTTCCTGTGATCGACAAGTCCGGCTGGGTGGATTCTATACTGAAACCTAACGTTTAATAAAAATTGTCGAAAATAAACAAAAATCCGGCCATTTCTATTTACAGATTAGGACAAAGCCTTTGCTTTCTAAAAGAATTAACACAAATTTTTGTAACAACTCACCATTGAAAGCCTGTAAGCCACGCAGTCTTCTTTGGTTGGATTTCTCCTCATTCGTCTGGACACTCTCTGCCAAGCATGTATCATCAAATAAGCATCATCAACTCCAATGGCCAACACCAAAAAGGGAGTTACACACAGAATAGAGCCATATCTAACACCTCCGAAGAACAACAAGCCCAGTGCTGTGCCAGAAGCCATAAAAGGGCACACACATGCCTGAAAACACATATTTTAATTGTTTGTTCAACTAACAGTTAGGCTTAGGCTAGGTCAGCAAAGCTTAGTCGTGAATCAGCAAACATTGTTTTTGCCTAGGTTTAGCTTTAAAAAATTGGCTAGATCTGATTTTTTAAGATCTATTCAGAGCTGATCTTATGTAAAGCTGACCACTTCCAAAACTTGTTGTTATTCCATTCTTTTCATTTTATTTAACTCACCATGAAGGCCAAGGTCATCTTATGCAAACTGACTTGCTCCATATAAGCCGCTGACAGGAACACGGTACAAGACGAGCAAATGACCATGATTATGAAGCCAAAAGCTAAGAAAGGCACCATAGACATGCCTGAATCGGCACTTACTACCAGTTTAGCATCTAGGTAATAAAGGTTACCTGCTCTAACCACTTCGTTGGTCACATAGGTAGTGCTGATGCTCATTACTTTGAGCTTGTCACTCTTGTACATGCTGAATAATGATTATTTAGTTTTAGGGAACTTGAATTTTTTTTTATACTTTTCAAAATAGTTCGAGATGGACATTTCGTAGTCGCGCACTTCAGCATCCGACCACTCACCCACTCTTTCGGCTTTATAGATGAGTGCAATTAATTCGACAGTCTTCATATTAGACAGTTGAATAAAGGAAGTGGTAGAGTCGTTTGGTGGTATTAAGGAAATGCCATAAAAGTTTGGCTGAATGTTAATCTTTCTGCCGTACACTAAATATATAAATAAATGCTAGCCAGGCTTTCACTAAGGTTCCATACTGCTAGAAATTTCATTTGGCACTTCTTTAAAACAAATTAGCGTTTTTGTTTGCTTACAAATCCTACCCTCTAATACAGCTGCCCCCTGCTTTCTTCAAGCAATGCAGCCGCTCTATCACATAACAATTATGTTAAAGCATGGACTTTTGCTGTTTAGGTCAATTTGTTCTTCTCTTCCCTATTAAATTTTGGTAGTCAAATATTCAATATGGTCAGTAAATTAAAAAGCAGAGTAATTAAATTAACAGAGTAATTACCCTACTAGCTGATCCCATTTTCCCACGTAACAACAGATCTTAATAATATATTTAAAAAGTTGGGAATTTAGACTTTTTAAAGTTTGGTTCTTAATTTTTCTTAATTTTGCCAAACCAGAGTTACAAAACAAACTTTAAATTACTTTACTTTTCAATGATTTTAAACTTCGCAGGAGTATGGGGGAAAAGCTAGAAAAGCTGGAAAAACAGTTATATGCAAAAAAATACTGGATTCCGTTTTAGGTCACGAAAAATTAAGGTGTACGGACATTTCCCCAAAATTTACAAATGTGAATTTACTATAAGCTGTCCACCAATTCAAATTATTTTGGCTTTTCTGCGATTTTTTGTGTTGTCTTGAAAATAAGAAACCAGCTCCCAAATAACTATTTAACCCTTATTGATTTTTCTTGGAAAAAGTATGAAGCAAGGAGCTCCGACCAGTGTTTTCAAAAATGACTTGTCATCAGACTTTAATGACAGTCATCGATGACAATGACTTGACTTGTCATTGTCATTTTAAATAAAATGACAATGACAAGTCATTTAGCCAAACGTCTAAAAAGAACATTCCAATCAAAATGACTTGTCATTTAGCTAAAATGACTGAAATGACTTGTCATTTGACAATGACTTAAAATGACTTGACTTGTCATTGTCATTTCAGTCATTTTGCAAAATGGCTTGACTTGTCACTGTCATTTAGAGTCATTGTCAAAATGACAACTCATTTCAGTCATTATAGCTAAATGACAAGTCATTTTTGAAAACACTGGCTCCGACACGAATTTTTCAAAAAATACTCTATTTTTTGTGCCACACTAGTTATTTAAACATAAGCAAATATATTTTTAAATTGAAATTGCAAAGATATAAAAAATATATCACTTCCCTTTCCCCTTCCATATTTCAATCAAAAAAATACCATTAGTAACTGGATAAGCTAGTTGGATGCGGCTGTGTAGGCTTTCATTTTGCTTTAACTGTTCAATTTGGTAACGAAAGGCACTCTACATAATAATCAAATATTTGGGCTAAAGTTTTTTATGTGATACTCACATAAAATGTTCTGACAGGTTGATTAAGGTCACCTGAAAAAGAAAATTCTTCTATGTTTATCAATAGGTTTCAAAAAAGGTTACAAAAATCTTTGCAAAACTGGGCAAAACTTTCATTTTGTTGAGTTATGTGGTTGTAAAGACTTATTTTGTCTCGAATGATGTCATCTATCTACAAAAGTGGATCAAATTACCATATATTATTTTTAATTATGATTACCTCAACCACTTCGCTGAGCAAATCCACATCTAGTAGGTTGCCTCCTCCTTTCCGAGCTATCAAAATAAAGGCGCCAAAAGATGCGCCTGAAATTTTTTTCACGAACTATTATTTGTTTAATATAAAAGTCAAATAAACTAAAACCGGAGTGACCATTCCCAAAGAATTGCTCTTTAACGGCCAACTCGTCTCGAGATCTAGCTCCATAAGGAGTGTAGCCAGTGATGTCGTTCTCATTACTATAAATATGTGTTTCACCTTTAGGTAAGCGACTGAACAGCAGAAGATTGCCAAAAAACATACGGAGTGAGAATTACTTTGACTGTACAAATAACAGTAAGCAAAGAACACAAGAATATAACTGCCCAAGAGTGGTTTACTATGAAATAGGCTGAAAACTAACTTATATTTAAAGAAACATTTTTGCAGATTTACTTTGGTTTTCGGAAGTGCACTTTTTCCCTTATGATTACTCTTATGATTAACTTGTCCCTTTTGATAATAGATTATTTTTAGCAATGTGGGACTCTGAAAATGTGACATTCTCACTGCAAAAAGATGGATGGAACCATCCTTCTCTTGCTCTCAGAAGATTACGACTTAGATCCTTTGAAGGAGGTCGAGCTTGTGCATCACCTGTATGAAATCGAACCGGACATCATGCTGGGAATGGACTAGTTCTGGCAACTAAATATTGAGAAGATTGATGCACTCAAGAATGGATTAATACTGGCGAACAGCATCTTTGGGCCCATTGTGAGTGGTATTGGAGTTCTTCCCAACAAAAATCATCTGAAAAATGCATGTGTTGTCACAGCTTACACGATAGAACATGCTGACACCGATAAGCCACTAGATCGTTTAGTTGATCAACAGCTCTACGTCAAATACAAGGCATTTGCTACCAATAAGTGCCAGTAACTGCCCTTATTAGTGGTCAGCCCTTAGAGGCATATTATGATCCATTAGAAGAGACACTTCACTTTCATTCCAAACAAGTTGACTGTTCAAAGGCACCTATCTCTGTTTTTCTACTGAAAGGCGATATTTTTACGCTGAAAGAAAGAAGTGAAGAAACTCAAAAAGTGCGCCAAATCAGCTGGACAACAGACAAAGTGGATGTGTACCCCAATATCACAACGCAAGCCTTCAAAAATCTAGTAATCAACTACCCCGAAGACTTTGGCATAAGCGCTCTTCAACAAGTAAAGATAATGCAGTCAGCTTAGTGCAGAATCAAAAGCTCTGAAGCACATATGGAAGGAAGGGTATTCAGCCAGAAAGAGGACTCTCTTAGCCTTAGAGCTTATATATTAAGTTGGTTTTGGAGTCTCTGCTACTTGTGAGCTGCTACTTGCTGCACATTCTTCACTCTGAAGGACTATTTTCAATGGAGCCACAGACCAGCTTTCATTTGTGTATGGCCATTACAATGGCTGTGGACTACGTGCTGCTCACGACTACTGGCGGCTTTTCGAGTGCTCATCTCTTTCAACCCATCGCAGGAAGTCGAATTGAAAGTGCTGAATGAGGTGACAAATTCTACCGATGAGTGCAGTGCTCACAAAACTCCATCTTGCCTGATTCCTCTGAAATGAAGATAGAAAAAAAGGTGCTGATGAATTCACCAATGCCGATGCTACTCATGCTGTTCAACCAACCAGAATAATAATTTTTATTTGACTTGTTCAGTTAACTTTCTAAACTTTTTTATCTGTTGGAAGTGTCGCGAAAGTTTTTTTGTCTTGTTCTTAGTTTTTGTCTTTTTTCTCGAAAATGCCCTTTGCTCTGCGAAAGGCATTTTGCAAGGCAAAGGCATTTTGATCCTTTCTCTGATAAAAAGTTATCTCTTTATTTCTTTAAATTCTCTTTTCGTATAATCTTTGTAAATGCTTATCAATCCTTATTTTTGTAGAACAGTTATTGTGTAGTTTTAGCCAGTTCCTTGAAACATTTAAATACCTTTTTGTAAAGGAAAAAAGATCCTGTAAAGGAAACGGGTGAATGACCTTTCAAATTAGTTTTAAAGGCAGTTTAATTCGTTTAAAAAACTTTTAGGTATAACAAGTTGCCAAAAACGCTACAGTTTGTAAACTGCTGAAAAGTCAGCAGCAGTAGACACTTTTTTATCGCAGCTCTTTCCAGTTCACCAACCATTAAAATGTTGACACTAGTAGGATAACTACTAGGATATGGGAATAATAGAGGGCCACTAATTTGAAAGGTCATTCACCTGTTTGCCTTACAGGACCTGGGCAAAAAGTGCCCTAGATGAAGAGTATTGCTTTGATCAAGAGTATTGCTTGGATTTATCTCGCAGGTAAGTCTGTGTGCGCATCTCAACTCCAAGCCCCGTCGCCCTCGTAAGGGTTTTTTAATTGCCTACTGTGTACAGACTCCATACTATAAATGGATTAGAATATGTTGCCATTCAAAATTAAACTTAATTTAAAAATTTGCTTTTAGCCTTGCAAAACAGCTGACCCCATTTTCTATATGCGAAATGTACTACTTTGATCAGCCTGGTTTGACTGCCCACTGTTTGTGTCGATGTTACGGATGACTTTTCTCCTGAAAAAATTGTTATTTTCAATATATTAAAATTTTTCAAAGCATAATATGCATACCACAAGTGTCTGTAGTCATCTCCGGCTCACTAGACCATGATGGCACCCCTTTTTTGGTTGGATATACACCAATTGGCTGAATGCCCTTTTCGCCTAATACATTTTTCATGCTTTCTTTTAGACAAACGAAGATATGTAAAGAAGAAAAATATGAATTATGTCAACCAATTTTGATCATTAATCTAAAAAGAAAAAGGTTTTCAGGTGTAAAACGAAAAACTTCATTCGAAACGCAGACAAAGTCAACAAACAGTTAACCAAACTACAAAAATACAAACATCAGGTCCAATCAAATGACTTTACAGCAAAAACGGTGACTGTATTCTCCGGTCTGTACAGTTGGACAAATAAAATTTTAGCGGGGTTGAGGCAAAAGTTTTCGACCACTTTTGAAATCTGATTTCTAATTATATTATGTGCTCTCTCAAACAGAGTGTTTTGTGTCGGATTTTTTAAGATATTAAGTTTACTCATTTATCAATTCCGAAAGTGAATACTGGTGTCTATGGATCACTAATGTTTGATGAATTACAGGATAACACCCATAAGAAAGCACTTGAAACATTTGATTAATCACGCATGGCAAACGACTTCGATCACTTCATATACCGTATAACCTCTATTAATACCCCCATTCGTCACGACGGTCGGTGGTCAACCATTATTTACGGCTCAACCAACCGACAATTGGGTGCTGACGTCATACTCAAAAATATAGCCCTGAATCTCAGCTACATTTTTGAGTATGGTCTCAGTACCCAATTGTCGGGTGGTGGAGCCGTAAAAAATGGTTGACCACCAACCGTCGTGACGAGAGAGGGTGGTGGATTAATAGAGATTATACGGTAACTGTATCTACATACCTAACAAGACAAATGCTTCATGGTCTAAGCACTCAAACGGTCAAACAAATTTAAATTTGCCGAAATTTTCAGTTATTCAGCTTAACTGATCTTAAATAAAAAGTATTCATATTTAAAATATACCGTATTTTCTCTAATAGAAGGCCCCTCCCCTATTCAAAATCATGTTTTTGGCATTGTGTTTTAAACGTATTTTTTCCAGACAAGTCTTAGAGGCTGTACAACATAATTTACGCGAAAAATTGTTACGAGGTACATTTGTTACGCGGTCACTTTGTTACGCCACAACAATTTGCATATACTCCTTTACAGTACTCATTTCTTGAAAGGATTTCTTTATTCTGAGGCACCCCGGTAGGCAGAAAGACCTCAGGAATCCAAATCTGAAAAGATAATTTCAAGAAGAGGCTTGGTTGTTGAGATATGATCAAAACTAGGAGAAAAAGAGGATAAAAACTAAGTTTGAGGTTGGTTATGATCATATCTCAGCAACTAAGCCTCTTCTTGAACTTCTGTTTACAGATTTGGATTCCTGAGGCCCTTT
>BBSZ01002278.1:0-42046 GCA_000981365.1 Subanguina moxae | reverse complement strand
AAAAGTGCTCAAAATCCCTCCCGTCATCCCTCCCGCCTTAAATTTTTTGCTAATATCCCTCCCACTAGCAATTTTACGGGAGGGAGGCCAACCCTAGTGTATGGCTTGTATTTGTGTCATGTCTTGCTCACTGGAGCTAGGCAATTACATACTTTGAAAAATGTCAGTTAGTTTGCAAGTTCGCAAATTTACGAGTCTGCAAGTTTTCGAGTTAGTAAATTGCAAGCTGTCGATCGGCCCGCATGCATCAGCTTATAAAGTATGGCCTACTAATCGCAAATTTTCCGTTTTGTTTAGATGAGACCTAGGAAAATAGTTTTGCGCTGAAAAGCTGTTTTCTTCATAATGGAAAGTTTTAAATGCCGGGCAGCTACACGCATTAAGCGCTGGGCAGTTTTTATCATTGAGCATTTTTCCCATGGGAGAGTTTATTCTCCTAGGTTTTTTTCTGGTTGAGGAGTTTTGTCGTTGGGGACTTGGTTGTGTTAAAAAAAATGTTGACTAAAATTTAAGTGCTTTGATGCTTCATCCTTTTTTACGGCTTTGCGAAAAAGGCGAAACGTCCCTGTAACGAAATTTGACTTGGTTTGCCGTGGGGAACCAAGGTAAACCAACACGGTCTGCCTGAAAATCCAACTTTTTTTGTTATTTTTAGTGGAACTGCTTCTTTTGGGATATATCCTGAGCCTACGGGGTAAACCTATGGAAGAAGCCTTATTTGCTGCAGATATGCGATGTATTGAGTATTAAGCTGCCCTCGAATACCTAGTTTACTTTGAATATCGCATTAGACTCGATTTTTTTACCTTGTCCCTTTTCTCGTTGATCACTTCCTGCTGCTTGTCGTCTTTGGTAACGCTGTGAGCTTCATATGTGGCACCTATATACCAACAAAAATAATATTTTATACCACGCCTTACAGTAAATTTTTCCAAACAGGGCTTGTATTATCGTTCAAATTTTACCGAGTGAGGTAAAAGTTCCTGTCAACTTTTAAAATGTGATTTCTAATTATAATATGTCCTCTATCAAACGGAGTCTTTGTTATCATTTAAAAGCCCCCATTTAAAAGTACAAAGTCAAAACTGCATAAGGGCTGGGATAGAAACAAAAAAGTACAAATTTAGCAGCTAGTAAAAGTGGCCCCAGGTGAATGGTTAATACTGGCAAAGGTAGAGAGGTAAAGGTGAAGGTAACATAGTTTACACTGCTAGAGGTGAAAGGTAATGATAAAAGTTGGGTGTTAATACCAGCCCAGACCAAATTACCGAATCCTAGTGATCGTTTGTCTAACCGCCTGCCAACAATTTTCTAAATAAATGAAAAAATAAATAAATTGTTGACTGTAAAAAAAATACATCAAGATGTGTGAAGGCACCACTGGCAATGAACAGAATATCAGTTGTGTCGATGGGCACCACCATTTGCTGGCCATTTGTCTTCTTGTCTGTCTTCACGTTGGTGATTGTGCCTGAGAAAGAGAACAGTTTGAGACTTGTCTATAAAATATATTCTCATATGGCTCAAATTTAAATTTCACTTAAGCTTTGAAAACTTGTTTATACTCCCCCTCCCTTATATCAGCGATTTCTCAATTATCTTTTCTGGTTTTTTTCAGCCTCAAGCCCTGGATTTCATCTTTTCAAGGAGTTATCAACGGTATTAATGAGATTTATTCCTACTCTTTTCAAATCAAAACCTTAAATACAACGACATCTTTTTAAATTTTAGTCAAATAAACTCGATACAAAAATCTCCCTTTATAACAAGCCCACCATACAGCTATTCCCTAAGGTCAGTTTCGAGAGGTCGTAGTATCCGGGGCTCACTATATAAATATTTCCAAGAGACCAACCTTCAACCATCTTCAAGAGAGCATGTTGGACCCCTTCTCCACTAACATCCCGAAAGGAGTGAGTGGATGACTCACTTGTGGAAGCAATTTTGTCGATCTCATCCAAGAAGACTATGCCCTGCTGAGCTTTCTCCACATTTCCTTGTGCATTGGCCACCAATTTTTGCAGAACACTTTCTACATCGTCACCCACATAACCTGCCTGTAAAACTTACTTACTTTTCGTCAGTAGCTCTAACAAAGAAATAGACTTCACCTGTGTCATAGAGGTGCAGTCGCCAACAGCTATTGGAACTTGGAGAATCTTTGCCAGAATTTGTGTCACAAAAGTTTTCCCCACTCCAGAGGGTCCTGTAAAATATATAATTGACTGGGAAGAAGCTGATGTGAGTGGTTAGGGACCAGTGCCACTATTTGAAAATGAAATTTTGGAAAAATTATTCCTCGTTCTAAATCAAACATTGTCCTCCAACTTTATTGTTAGTTCTTCATCTCCCAAGTTCATGTCAATGCCGTCGCAAGTTGTGCCGAAGGCTATTTTGGAATGGAAAAACAGCTTCTTGATTGTGCTTCGCGAGGACGTCATACTGCAGGACGAGATGTTGTCTCTGAATCAGTTGAACCAGCTTGTGGGCATCCTCAATTACGTGGCTGCTTTGTATGAAAGACAGAAACATGCCGTGGCTTTTTCGAAAAAACGTGTGTTAGATGAGTCGCATCCTAATGGCCTAGTAGAATCTAATTCGCGACGAATGCTAGAAATAGCTCTACTGAAATAAAACCCGAGTAAAGAGGAATGAAGACCGACGACAGCCAGGCCAAGATCGTAGGACGGATGCAGCAGCCGAAGAACCAAAGTAACTGGACAGCTGAGATGAATCTAAATACCTCGAAGAACGCCATGAAAAGTCTAAAAGAACAACGTCTTGTAGTGTCTCAATGTTCTCGTTTATTGCTTAGGGACCGCGTGTTGTCTATGCCGGGTGGCGTTTGTAATAAAGTCCCAAAATTTCTTTCAAAAATGAGTACTTTTATTCAAAAATATAAAAAATGACGGAAAAAAAGACATGACCAATTTGTTTTATGCGGGATGCGTATATACCCAGGGTGTAAATACCGAGAGAAGGGCACGCACTCCCATTCATAGCAACATTGTATAAAGTCCTTTATGACTATTACCCAGCAACAAGATATTGGACTTATCCACTCTGATATGCTCTTCGGAATTGGTGTAGCTGACCACCGAGGCTGCCCGAACTGTGCCCAGTCGGGACGGACGCTGCTGGTGTACTAAAAAGTTTCTATTTCTGTCGACTGTAATTATTCAACATTCACGTACCACTAGGTGGATATTCGTAGTGGTTATGTTCATCACCAGGGATCATGTTGGAGGAATGATGGTGCATTCTCACACGATTCTCATCAGCACAGCTGTTGTTGGCCAGTCTTTTGTAGTGGTTGTACACCCCCACTGACAAAGTCATTTTTGCTTTGTTCTGCAAAGCAACGAAGTAAAACACACATTTTAAGTATCACATGCCACAATCACTTATAGGCTCGTAGCAAAAAAAGAAATTAATGACTAAATATTTAGACTTCTAGGCTAAAGTCTAAATCTCAAAAAAAACCAGTCGTAGCAAATACAACAGACTAAATTTCAGGCTAAAGTCTAAATATTTAGTTCACTGACTAATTTTTCCCATTAAAAAGTGGATTGCCCTAGGGCAGGATAAATTTGTTTAGTCCTAACTTCCGGGCCGGAAGTTAGGGCTGTGTATTTGCTATGGCTAGATATTTAGACTTTTAGCCGACTAAAGTCTAATATTTAGTCAACTCAAAAATTAGTCGGCTAATTTTTATATTTGCTAGCAAAAGACCACTTTTATTAGTGACTAATTAATTAGCTACTAATTCCTTTATTTTGTTAAGGGCCATAGTTCCTTAATACACACTGTTCCATATTTGGGACAAGTGATTTTTTTGCACACGACTTTTTTTAATTTTCTTGCAATCTTGACTTCAAAGGTAAAATCGTTTGAGAAACGCGAATTCCTTGAGATCTTGTAGATGTAATTCCTGGATCGCGAGAAATTAAGGCTTTGAATTTTTCAGGAATATTGTTTTCTCGAAAAAGTCCTGGCAAACTCAAATAACTAAAACCATTTTCACATATAAACCGGTTATGGGCAGCTTGAATATCTAACTTTAAGATTCATAGAACTTATTTTTTGATATCTGCGCATTAAAGGTTAAACGAAAACTATGGTTACCTGTGCCACAACAAATTCATTCAAATGCTGTACAATCTAAAGTCCAAAAATCAGCCTCCATCATACCTAAAACCATGGAAACCAACTTGTTTGGGAGTCATTGGAGGATTTGCATAGTTATCGTTTGGCTTGGTTCCAAAATTTTTGCCCAAAGGCCCTCCTGGAGATTTTGAATAGACCACATTACACTAAAACAATTAAATAGTTGACATGCTCAGGCTATATGAGGTGAGCAAAAGTAACCTGTCCGCACAGAAGATACCGACCAGCATCTGAAGACAACAGAGGTTTTAGGATCACAAATAATGAAAACATTTTAAAGTCGCATTTTTATGAAATATGCATCTCGGAGTTCGGTCCCTACTTGGGTTCATTCTTTTTTTGCCGACATAAATAGGTAAAAGGAGATGTCGTGGCGGTGTTTTCCAAAAATTATTGTATTTTTGACATGGTTCTCAAAACCGCTAAAATGAGGAAATTCCGCTAAGATTTAAATTCGATTTAAAATTTTGGTGACCGCTAAAATCTCTTTTAACATTTTAGCAGTCTTTTAGCGATCATTGAGAAGTGTTTTAGTGGTCCTTTAGCGGTCATGGGTAATATAGCTTCTTTGCTTGTTTATATCATTAACTATGATAGTTATCAATTATAAAACTCTATGTGACCACTCTCAACATACTTTGCATTGTACCTTGCACCTCTGTGCTTGATTTTTTCTAAAATTCACATACAAAACCGCCCATTTACCCGTCTATTAGTCTAGTTAAAAAATATGATTCCAGTGATCTTGAAGCAGTTACTGTGACTAATTAAGATGGCATAAGAACTCCTGGTGCTCTTGAATTTTTTTCTTAAATAAGAAGAAAAATGGCTGTCTCGAATCTCAAAGGATGAAAACAGAAAAAATGTCGAAAAGAATTCACCTAAACTTTTCTACTTCACGCATGCATCTTTTTCGTAATTCTTTATTTATGGATTCGTTTATGAATGGTCTTGAAAGCAAAAGAGAAGGAAAATGTCCACCAAGCCTAATCTGCGTAGAACACCACGGCGTCTAACCATGTACCCCGCCAAGTTAAGATTGATTGAGACAGAATTTTAAGGTCCAGATAAGGCTCTCTTTACAATGCTACTTCCAATGGCGCTCTGAGAAAGACCTATGCAGTTAACTGAATATTGCCTTTATCATTACGCTTACCTTCTTGGTATTCGAGATCAAAACGTTTACGTCGGGAAATATCGATTGCATTTCTTCAGCAACTCTGTGAAGACTGTGGCAAAGACAAGTGATATGGATCATGAATGGAATATTAGCACCGATGAGAGCATCGGTCAGCTCCTCAGAAAATGGATCAACGGCTTGAGTATTGGCGAATGAATGTGTTAGGAACTGTTTCTTTTTTTTTGAGTTCGATATTTGCTTGATCCTTCCCAGTATCGTTGTGTCGCTTCAATTGAAAGCGGAAGTATAATCTGAAAACCAAATTTCTTCAAAAGCATAAACAAAAATACCTCTCGCATTTAACTCTATGATTCCTTCGTTGGCAAAAAACGACTTTAACCGGACTGGGTTATTCGGAGTTTTACCAAAAAATTATTCGGAGTTTTATGATTACCAGTATTGCTTGGATTCTTCTCTAAGTTACTTTTGTGCGCGCATTTCTAACTCTCAAGCCCCCTTACGCAATGGTGGAAATTTTTGGTTGTTTTTTTTTTTTCAAAAATAGTCGGCCACTTTTTAATTTTTTAATTCCACTGATTAGATGCAAAATTTTTTGGGTTATTTTGCAACATTGCATCTGAAAATTTATACCAAAAGATCGCAGCGACGCATCGCACTACAATTGCAAAAAACACCGCAACATAACACGCAAACACCTAGATCTTAAAACATCACACCGCAAGACCGCCAAAAGCCAAGTCGTTATCACCAATTTTAACACGGACCACATAAGCACGAGACAACCTGGAGGAGCTAGAAGAGGAAAATTCATGCAAAGAAATCGATGATAATTGCCAAATAAAATGAGAAAAAAAACATTGTGACAAAATGTGAAATAATAATTTCTCATTTTCTCACTTTCTCATTGAGATCTCGTCTCATTTTTGGAAAAACTGGTATGGAAACAAAATTTTAAAAAGGTCCTTCCTTGTCCAGATATGAAAACAAAGTGGTCAATGTCTAAAAATGTTGACACACAAGCTTTTTAGTCATATCTAGACAATCAATCAACTTTTTAAAATTTGGATTCCTGAAGCCATTTTTACCATTGGAATACCTTAGAATAAGAAAATCTTTTTTAAAATAGGGATTTATATACAAAAATACAAAAAATTAGTATAAATTCGAGCCCAGTAGCAGTCAAAGTTCTAGGACATGATTTTGTTGTAATTTTCACTACGATCACATGTGAGAGAAAAAAGCTTGCCTTTTTTTTCCTTTAGCTTTGAGCCAAAAACTGTGCGGTTTATATACACCTTGCCTTAAATCAATACTTTAAACTCAAATACAACATACAACTTTAAACTCAATATAAAATAACACAGCGTAGATACTTTTGTTTTGAAAAATCAAAGCCAATTAGCCATTTTCTCTCCAAATTAATTCCAAAACATACGATTAGCTGTCGGCATAGGAGTCAACAGGCTTCCACACCCTTTACAATTTTGTCCACCCTGCTTTGTAGTAGCCAGCCTGAAGACAGTGTTGGCGTCATCGTCTTCCACAATCTTGCTGCTATCACCTTCGCTGAAACTGGAGCAACTTTCATTCAGGCTGGAAGACGTCGAGAGAGCATAGTTGACGAGATAAAAGTAGCGAGCAGAGCGATTGGCCATATTCTTAGGAGCAACCACTAAATTATTTGTTGGCACACCATTGTAAATGTAGGCTGTAGAGGAAAAATTAGAGCCAAGAGGCTTTTTCAAGAATCCAATGTGACGCTTCATACTGCACTTTGACTGGAGTTTCACTAGAAAAACAACAAATTACTCCAATGGCCCAGACTGCAACTGATACTCAAAGCAAAAAGCGCGACAGAAAAGCATAATCTAAAAAAAATGACACAATCCTAGTCATTTTCTATCTAAAATCGATTGTGGCCTTGGTGGACTAAAGTAAACCAAATTTGGTGAGTACCTGAACACCAAATGTATTGACTTTTGCTCTGTATTTATTACTGGAACCCTCAAAAGTATTTTATAAGTGTGCTACTTTTAACATTATGAGTGCTACTACGTTCGAGGCGTTTAATAAATAGCTAAATCCCACTTTGGGTGAACATCATATACAGTTGATGCTCAATATAAGAACATCCTCAAAATCGTGTAAAAGACTGTTTCGAGCATCAATTGCCCTTAAATTCTTTATGAACCAACCAAATTGGCTTTTGGCTACCCTCTAATCAAAAGTATTCTCATATCGAGAGTGCTCATAAACAGAAGGTCGACTGCAGTGTTCTTTAAGCTTAAAATTTTTCGATATATTTTTCGTTAGCACAAACACTTGTAAATGCTCTTTCTGATCACATGCATGCGTATGCGCCTTAACAGTAGCAGAAAAACACTCGGGCGGAAAGCATAAAACACTTGTAAAATAATTGTCAAGTGACTGGCGACAACAAGTTTCTAAAACAACATTTTGCCAAAAGTCTTATTTTGCTCGTTTTAAAAAAATTAATCGTTGGTTTTCTATTGTTTTGGCAAATATTTTATTGTGTAACATTACTTTTATTGCTTACAATTTGAAAACAAAAATTGTGGACAATCGACTAACAAATTGCTAGTAAAGCAAAATGGTTACATATACACAGAGCAAACAAATGCAAATATATTTTTCTTCTACTCCTGCTGCTACTTACAATCATAAATATTGTTCACATGCATTCAAGACTAAACAAAATTGGAAACAAATTAATTAAAGATGGAAGAAAAGGTTGGCTTGGAGTGATTAGTTTTCATTTACTTATTCTTTTTGTCTTAGCACACACCTCTTTCCCCCTCCTGAGATGATCTTGTGCTAGCAAAAAAAGTATTAACCGTTCAAAAAAATGAGTCAAGCCTTGCCATTCCACAAAAACAATCAATATCAAGAAGGCAAAAACAAAACAAAATATTCAAAAAAGAGAACATCGGAAAATATGAAAAAAGAGAGACAGACCAATTAGGTTACTTCTCAGCGGCCTTTACTAAATGTGTCTACATCCTGTAAATCAAAATATCGTCTTGAAAAAACAGTAAAACTCGCGACCCTACTAAGTAAATACTGTAAATAAGTAAATACTAAGTAAAAGTGACTCTACTGGATTATAGATAATCTTTAGAAAACTGGCGCCCCCTATCCATTCCCTTACCCTCCCAATACAGCCCTTATTCCCATCAAAAGTTCAAATTGTGCCAAATTTTTTGACTTAAAATCATAATGCCCCCATCGGAGCACGGGCGTTTGTATATTTGTCCAAAAATTACCTAAACGCCTTATCATAACGCCAAGCTTTTGAAACTTAAATTTCACTGTTGATTTTTCCATGGTCGGGTGTGTTTTCTTCTGTTTTCGCTATTTTTTTGTTGTTGTAAAGTTTGTGTTTAAGTTTTAAGAAAAATTAAAAACTGCTAAATCTCAAATTTTTTGAGCGTTTTTTGATACCCTTTAAAAGCGTCTTCAAGTTTCGGTTACCTTCTTTATGCTTATGTCCCGCTTCTTTGGGATAAGAGGTTTAAGCTAGACACTGCTGAAGCAAAATAAAAGACATCGAAATGGTTTTTTCGCCCCAGGTGACAACGGTGTTTTCAACTTAAAGTAACGAGATTAACATTTGACCACCTACAAAAGCAAATAAAAGCTTGCATTCTCATGGACAGCCGAAAACAGCAGGAACTTTATTCGCTCATCAGGCTGGGAAACTAAAAAGTTACGTTTGTAGAGTCGAGCAGCGAGAATCAATTCATGCGTGCTTCCCCAATTTTTCCTCTCGACAAAATTTTTGTTTTGCATAGGAATATTTAATTTCAAATCCTTGGCATTATATAGGACGTTTAAGGGATTTTGTGACATTTGTCACGCCAACCCTCAAACGCTCCCCCCTATGACATTTTTTTGTATAAAATATACTTAAAAATAGTTTTTGAACACTTAGAAAAATCGATTTTTTTGGGAAAGATGTTTATCCTAGTAGCTCTGAGGATCAGGGGTATACTCTAACAGCGTTAAACAGCCACAGATAAAATATTTTGTCGCGCGATAAAATCTTTTAAAAAAGGAATTTGTATCGGTCATAGGACAATTGCCCATGAACACACTGAGCAATAGACAGTTGACCATGGTTTTTTGAATTTATTTCACATTTATTTTCCATGTGTTGGTTTGTATTGCGAAGAACGTTCACAAGTTTAGGTGTTTCTCCATGCACCAACCAAACCAAGTGGATGTCCACTTGGTGTGATTTTTTTTTCATTTTTTCAGGCTCCAAAATTTTTTTTTCCTCTACTAATTAATAAAAACCTGATTCGTATGCCGAAAATTCGATCCACAGCTGGGTCAAAACATTTTTTCCCTCAATTTTTGGCATATTTTGCAAATTTTGATGTTGGTCTTTCTAAGGCAAAAAATCGTAAAGATTCTGAATTTACCAATCGTTTTTAGACAACCTAACAATTTCACTTTTGAAAAATAAACTCTTTATTTAACGGACTAAATCGAAAGTTAAAATTTCTTTTTGGCATACGAATCCGATCTCTGCTAATTAGGGTATTCTAAAGAAGGTTTGATAGGAGCGAATTACTGTTTTATAGGGTGTTTCTCAAATTTTTTGAAAAACAGCCTATAAATAGAAATTTACTGCTGTCCTTTCACTTTACTTCTCAAAATAAGAATTGTGACAATGTAAAACTCAATTAAGGCGATTTAGAGCATAAATGACCTTATGAATATTCAAGGCAACAAATGGCCTAAAGTAAGGAGTGTTGCACGATACATGCCGCTTCACAAAATTTTGTCGTCCTACAAATCCCACTTGTTTCCCTATATCTTTGTCGAAAAGTAAGAAATAACCACCAGCTTTCTTCAAATAGAACTTCAAAACTCAACAACAAGTTATAGCAACAATCAAACAAATGCAAACATCAATTGGGATTAAAAGAGAGTAACATTTCCTTGACTTTCTGCTTATTGTTTTTCTCTTCGTTTTCCTTCCTCTTGGAGATTTCAGATTCCTCATCAGAGATTACCAGCACAGATGCAGTATCTTCATCCACCAATTCGCCTGATTCTTGGTCATCCATGATATCATCTCCAACATCATTTTCATTGTCCTCAACATCACCTTCCCTACTAAAAGCTATGTGACTGCCGGCATAGTCATCTGCTGGCTCGACTCTCTTAGCAGGCGACTTAAATTTGACCCGTTTAAATCAAAATAAGATCCATAAAGTATTTCTTACTATCAAGGCTGGTATTAACAATTAACTTTTACCATTTCCTTTACCGGTAGTAACTATTTATTTTGAGGTAAAGGTAAGGCTAATGGTAAAAATGTTATTAATGTCATAATAGATAGTATTGTAATTTTTTTTGGACTACGTCACAATTTAAAATAATATATACTGTCATAGATTGCAACAGCAATCGTTTAAATTTGCTTCACTTTTTGTTTTACTTTTGTTTTGTTCTCTGACTAGTAAAATTATTTGGAGAGTATGTTCACACAAAGGCCAAACTAAATAGTATAGGCTATAGGTAAAGGCAAAAGTGATCAATTAATATCCTGCTGGTAAAGGTAACGGTTAAGGGTGAACAATGCTGTAGGTAGGGGTAAAGGTAAAACTAATGGTAGAGGTAGAAGTAAAAGCTCAAGGTAAAAGTAACAGTAAAAGTTAATTGTTAACATCAGCCCGGAACTTAAAATGTTCCACCTTTCTCAGACCATTCGACATTGGCTGATTAAAATCAACATGCTGGTCATCTGCAATTGTGTAGACCTCTTCAGATTTTACCTTTACCGGAACGACAGGAATTTTTGGTCTGGAATAAGTGCTGCACAAGCTTCTGCCTTTTTCCACCTGCTCCATAAATACAGAGTCTGTTACTTCAAACGACTTCCAGAAAATACATTGAGCCAACTAAAGTCAGAAAAAGAGTAGTGAGAAAGGCCAACAAAAAATATATACTTGTAACGGTAAAGGGATTTCATCATGACTAAACTCAAGTAAGGCATTCAACAGACTTAATACTTCAATCGAAGGATTCCACGCAAGGGCTTTAGCGCATACGGCTGACTGCAACTCATAAATAGCTTTGACATTCAACACGGGAAGAGAAGTTTTCATGAGCGAGATGACTAACGAAACCAATTCTTGGGGTGGAGACTCCTAAACATGCGCTCTAAGAACACCAAAATCACAGTGAATTTTACTGATTTCGATTGAAGAAACACGACCAGAGGGCGATGAAACTGATGGAAGTGAGCATAGATTAGTGAGCCAACTCCCAGCACTTCATTTACAATCCTATATGTCTCCCATCGTATCCGATCTGGCATTTCGTAGTTGCTAAGAATATTCAACACTCTGTTGGAAAGACGAGAAAATCCAAAACCAGTGGAACGAGAAATTATACGCAAAGAGTTGACTGTGAAACCCAGAAGAAGTTCATCTTTCAAGCCAATTGAACTTTCAAATGCATTTACATAGTCCGAGAGGTTAATTTCCGACCCTACAAAAAACAAATTTAAAGCACAAACAAAGAACAAATATTTAATGACTAACCAGAGTCAGCTAGTTCCACGATTCCTGAATAGACCATCCACAGAAACGCCGCAATTTTTCTTCTATTATCTGACCGAATGTTTTTAATGGTAACCAATGGAAGAAGTTGTGCAGTGTCAAGATGAGAAGGCTGTTTTGTTAGCAAGCTAAAGACACGTTGAAAAATAAAATTGGGTCTTTGCAAGTAAATTATGACACAGACTCTGTTATTGTGACAAGAATACGTGACTGCTGCTTCAGCTGTATACTTGCGAAATAAATTTCAGTTGCCAATTTGACCGCCACGTCGCACCTGCCTTCTCCATCTCCTTCTACACATTCTCCCTCTTCCAATGCAACCAGCCATTGCTCACACGCAAAATCCAAGCACTTGTGAGCTATCTCCGCAAACAAATTGCTGTTATGAGCCACCATCATCGGGCATTTTATGAGCGTTGAGTTGATGAAATGCATTACACCTGAACACAGCGTAAATCTTCCGCATTTTTAAAACTTACCCAGACAGAAAGGAACATCCTTGTGTGCTTCCACGACACGTGACTGAAGTCCTTTCTGTAGCTTCTTAGCAACTTCTTCTGGGATTCTGAAAATATTCTACTAAACAAATTACAACCCGCTGGAAACCCCACCTATCAACAAACTTGGCCAAAAGTGCCCAGTAAAGTTCTTCTTTTGCAAAATGACGCGCCTTTTTATCCGAAAAACGACCATAGATGATCTCGCATTGTCCAAAGAACTTCTTGTTGTCACTCAAAACAGAACTTCTAAGCTCATTCATCGAAAATCAAATAATTGCGTAAAAATTTAAAAAAAAGTACAATAGTAAGCCGATCTTGAGCTTCAAATACCCTTGATTATTATGACATAAGAAAATGAAAAAAGGCGATGAACTCATGGGAAATTTTTACTGTCTCCGTTTATACATCAATGCATCAAAGAACAGATGAATTATCATCAAGACGGTTCATTCTTCCTAGAGGACAGGCTTATTTTTCTAGACAAATAGCTCTTCAGAAGCTTTGGCAGCAGCAGCTTGTTCTTTACGAACTTTTCTCTTTAAAAGCCGCCTCTCCCTCTCATATTCCTTGATGCGCAAAATGTAGTCCTCATAGCAACACTTGTAGAACTTAAACAATGAAGTCGGTAAGGGACTTGCGTAACATAAGTAAAAAACTACGTCATGTTTCTCGTGTCCACAGTACCAGTTGGCAATAGGACCATGTTTCTTCTAAACACATTGAATATTGGAAAAAATATGTAACACCGAAATATTGATACCGTGCATTTTTTCCACTCTATAAGCTTATGAGCGCAATAGTCTCTAGCATGGGTATCCAATTGCCATTGGTTCATTTCCTCCTCCTAGATTATGTTTGTTTGTCAATGTTCTAAAAACTCCGATACATACAGTAGCGACCATCTCGCGTTTCTTCCTTCCATTTGGAAAACCAGCAAGCGGATCAAAAGTAGGAGGACGATCGATTCTTGGCTACAAACCTAATATACGCCAGTTCATCTTGCTAAAACAAACTCACGGCAATCTCCGGTTTACAACAATCTTCCCAACTATGTGTGTAAAGATATAAATCCGAATGCGGAATAAATAGAAAATGTACCTAGTCGTCAATTTCTGCCCCATTTTTGAGTAACTTTAAAGGCACAGTAATGCTAAAAAGAGAACAGGGTGAAAATAATTGAATAACCAGCTGTATTTAAAGACAAAACTACCAAATAGTAGCTTAGTGAGTGTACACCGAAATTTATAAACTGATTTCGTTGCACACCCGGTTTAGTTAGACAAACCAAAGAGACATATCAAAAATACTAAAACAACCATTTTCAAAACACTCGACACAGGACAAAAACCTCCTCAAAATCCTTTAAATCAATTTCCTGAAATTTTCTGGACTTTAGGCTGAAACTTTCGCATTCTGCCCTGATCACAATTTTTATAATTACTATGCAAAAAAGTTACCTTTTTGATGTTCACAATTCGATGTTTAGAAAGTGTTGGCAGGAATTCGTAATCCAGTCTGAGCTCCAATTCATGTTTTAACCATCTCTAACGCTTTTTTAAGCTGTTTTTACGATAAAAAAACACATAAAAACTTGTCGCTCAAGAGTTTTTAAAAATTTCAAAGTTTCAATTATCACCTTGGTGGACCAAGGTAAACGAACACTTTTAAAGAGATTAGGGCTCTAAAAGAGTATATGTAGGGTCTCGGCTAACGCACGCTGGCCTACCCTAAGCATAAGGCTTGATTGTATTTCTAAGTGTAGTACCTGAGGTCACAACCATTTATGAGGTTGTTTACGTTGGGGAAGAAGGCAAATAGTCAATTTTTAGTCTGTTTTTTTTAACCTATTTTTTGGTACGAAAATATGCTAAAACTAACATTAAAATAATTTTTAGCGTATAGAAGTTGGTATAGAGTGGTTGAAACATACATTTGGGAAAAAATATTGGGGTATATCCAGTGTTTTTAAAATGGTCGATTTTTGTTCAAAAATAATTTCTGTGGGAAAACATCCGCACCACAAGTTTTTCTGTATTTTTTTCTGTACATAGATGTATCGTCAGATTTTGACATTTGTTAAAATCTGTCAAAACGAACTTTAGCCTTGACATTTTGCCCAAATTTTATTGTTTATCAAAGTGTGGAACTTAGCAAACTCAAAGAATCAGAAACAACTATCAGGCATTTACTCAAATAATTCCAGATCGCAATTTCCTCTGCATAATCCAAGCTGTGGTCAGTCGCGAGCCAGGGAATGTGATTGTGGTGTGAATGGGCCTTAGATTATACAGGAAATATTGCCTTTTACTAGGTGGACTTTTCATTGTAGGCTTTATTTTCTTCGGCTTTAGTCTTTTCTACAACCAGCAATACGGCTCCAATACTGGCGACCCCAGACAGCTTTTTCTTGCTCGCCGTAATTTTTTTTTTTAACAAAAAGTATTCCCGCCACTTAACAAAATTTTTGTTTTTCCGATGCACTTAATAGGCACAAAGTCGAGCAGACCTTTCGTAATGTACAACACTCAATTGGTTCTTTTAATTTTTCTGCTATCCAATCACCCTCGACGACTAATGAATATAGGAAAGAGTTTGTGAAGCGGGTAAATTTTCGTTGATTTAGCCTCTTCAAAACAAGTTCTCATGTTTTCAGATGATGCTTTTTGCTTGGAATAACTATAAAGTCAGTTTAATTTTTTTGTGTAGCACTTTACTTAAAGGGCCATTCTCGTTGCCGGCAATGCAATTTCACACATTTAAACGCTCGCGGGGCATTTCTTTATATTACCTCACCTGTGTCTTCAAAACACGCTTTCGTCCTTGACAGCATTAGATTGGACAGAAAGCTGTATCGAGAAAATAATGAGAAAAGCAAAAGACGGAATTAGAATTAAGAGCTCATTTAATTCTTACTCAAAACTTATTTTTAATGATGAAATGTACTTTTTACCACGAAGTGTTAGGTAGCTTTTAAATGGTATATAACTTTAATTCAACAAATGATCAAAATGGCTAGCTTCGGCCGCAATACAACAACGGAGACGTTTTGGAAAATTATTAATTGATTTCTTTATCATATCCACTGGAAGACGTCTCTATTGTGCTTGCAACGACTCTTTGAGATCAGCGATGGTTCGGTGAGACTCTGAGCACGCTCTCTTTTCCAGTTCCGGCCAAAAAAAGTAGTCCATCATGTTCCCTTCAGCAAAATTCGGTGGCCACTCTCCATCGTCCCGAGTCCCATGAGCGTTGACACTGATCGAGTCCGGAATGTTCTGTTGAATCCATTGCTGAGTTTCGACCGCCCGATGCGATGGAGCTCCATCCTGATGAAAGGTCCATGGACGATGACCAAAATGACGATGAGACCACGGCAGCACTTTTGTACGAAGCATTTCCCGGTAGGCCGGTCCATCGACTTTGGTTTCTTCCGGCACAAAGAAGAGAGGAGTCTTTCCGGTTGAGGTTATTCCGGCCCACACCATCACTTGTTTCGGCTTCTGTGAGCACGCTGAACGATCCGAATTACTGCTGGAAGAGAATCATTGGAACGGATTTGGTCGTTCTGAGAGTTCCTTGTTTGTTCCAGATCAAATTGCTTAGTCGACTCCAAATTGAGCTGCAACAGTTCAATTCGAGTCCCTTTCCAGATCAAACCATTTCTCGCCGATGAACAAAATTTGACAATAGCAGGTCTTAAATCGTTCATTCTATAAAATAGAAGCAATGAATATCAAAAAAACATTATATATGAAATGAAAGAAGAGAAAAAGGGCTATTTAATGGTACCAAACACTTCGTGGGAAAAAGTACATTTTATCATTAAAAATTAAGGTTTAAATTTTCGTACGAACTTTTGCCTCACCCGATACTTAAGTGTTTCATCAATTTAGATGATTCAACACATTTTTGTCTTCGCTTCTAAAACCTTTTTTCAGGTCTATGCGTGGGGTGAAAATGAGCTCAGGCCCATCTCGAAAATTGGGCATTCAGCTTCTGTGTTCGGAAGAGGAAGTCTAGGTGCAACGATAGTGGATGCTGTTGACACCCTTCACATAATGGGTCTTATGGACGAGTTTGAAGATGCTAGAGAATGGATCGCCAAGTCGTTTGATATAAAACAAGCGGTAAATTGTGTGAATATTTTAACTTTTTGGCCAAATAAGGTTAATTATATGCTGTTTTGAAGTCCTCTATTCAGGCTACCGATCTATCCGTATTTGAGACCAACATTCGTTTTGTAGGTGGACTCCTCTCTACATATGCCTTGACTTCAGATAAGGTCATTTAATTGTTTCACATCCGTTTATTTTTGACAGCTTCTTTTTTTCTCGTTTAGATGTTTCTCGAGAAAGCCAGATATGTTGCTGACCTTTTGCTCCCTGCCTTCAACACACCCACGGGTATCCCAATGGCACTAGTCAATATGCGATCAGGACGCTCCACCAACTATGGTATACCATCATCCAAATTATGTTTCAGCAAAAACTATCGGGATAATTATTTGCAGGTTGGGCAAGTGGTGGCTGCTCTATTCTCTCAGAATACGGCTCCTTAGAGTTGGAATTCAGCTATTTGTCCAGCTTAACCGGCAACTCCACATACCTCCAAAAAGCCTCTCGTGTTAGAGAAGTTCTTGCACAATTGGAAAAACCTGATGGTCTATACCCAAATTATATAAACCCAAGAACCGGAAAGTTTTGCTTGAGTGAGTTTTTTTTATGATTTTTTGCAGGAGGTCACTTTTTTAATTGTCTAAAAAACGTGTTTTGAGCAAAAACTAGTGACGTGATATGCTTACTGGTCCCTCAAGGCAAAATATGGAAATTTTTGGTTTCGAAAAACCAACTTTTTGTGACGAGAAAGTGCGGAAAATATTTTTTTAGGCCGAAATTCAGTATAAGTGAGTCGCCCAAAAGTGGCTAAAATGATGCCCTATCGACTTTTTTGTTGCCAAAAATGATAGAAAACATTGAGTAACTATAAGGTAATTATTTTGCAATTATACAGAAGTTTAGCCTATTTTTTTTTATCGTTTTTAGCTTAGAAGGGTCTAAAACAACAGGGTAAACCAAGGCAAAAGAACTACCCTTTTCTAGTATAGGGTCGATTTAGTTAAACATCCGAAAATTCCAAGAATTGTTATTACTTCTTTCATGCAAGAACCACCCTTTATCCCCCTGTATACATTGGATAAAATTTTGAAAAAACAAAAAATTTCAGAGCATGTCTCTGTGGGTGCCCTTGGTGATAGTTTCTACGAATACTTGCTCAAGTTATGGCTGCTCAACAACAAAACTGATGACCAGCTAAAAGCAGTCTACGATGATGCTATATCGGCGATTGAAAAGAATTTGCTGCAAAAGTCGGAGCCGAGTAAACTTTGGTATTTTGCTGAGCTTAAAAGCAGTAGATTGGAGCCAAAAATGGGTAAACTGTGCAATTTGTTCTGGTTGATGTTTAAGGATTTTATTTAAAAGTGTTTGCAGACCATCTTGCCTGTTTCATTGCCGGGATGTTTGCACTGCAGTCGAGACACGAGTCGAATCCGGAAAAACAGAAACACTTTCTAAAGGTTGCTGAAGAAGTTGCCAACACTTGCCATGAGTCTTACGTCAGAACAGGTTGGCTTGAGACTGCTACAGTCGAAACTCTATGTATCTACACTGTCGTATCTGAGCAAAAACCAGGCGAATTCCAGTGAACAATATTTTTTAAAATCTGATGTGTTTTTCGTATCCCACATCAAAAGTGAGCCTAAAACCACCGATTGCATCGAGGAACCCGCTTGATGTATTTTGGCCACAGAGCGACCAAAATATAAATTTTAAATTGCCGCATTGTCAAATGAAAAGAAGAAAGGTCGGGGATTGGACAAAATCCAGCTAGGACAAAACCGAGCCGAACAAAATCCATTTGTCCTAGGCTGGATTTTGTCCTAGCTGGATTTTGTCAACAACCCGAAAGGTCTGCTCAACTCATGGTTCTCAAAACCGCTAAAAATGAAAAAATTCCGCTAAATTATTTGGTGTTGTGTCAAAATGCAAACCGTTAAGATCTCTTTCAAAATTTTAGCGGAATTTTAGCGGTGTTTTAGCGGTCGTTTAGCGGTTTTTAGCGGTCTTGACAATTTCTTAATTTAAGACATAACGATGCATCAAAGCTTAAGATATCAAACGAGAATTGTCCAAAGCCCTAACCAAAGGCGCTCAAAGGTTTACTCGTCATATTTCTTGTCATTTCTTATTCATTATTTTAAATTGAATTTAAATTTTAGCGGAATTTTCTCATTTTAACCGTTTTGAAAACCATGGCCCAACTACATAATCGGTTGTACCAAATCTCGTTTTTTTCTAAACTCCAATTATAGCCAACTCGAATTTTTATCAACTGGAATGACTGTACAAAGATTAGTAGATTCGAAACTCGATATACACGCATCCCGTCAAATTTTAAGTCGTTAAAAAAAAATTGGAAATTTGACAAACTCGTAAAAGAGGAATTCAAAATTCCCTGGACTTGAGAAATCCGCCGTTCGAATGTTTACATCTTTTATTTGTTCTTGTTTCCCTAAAGCCTTAGAGAAATTTCTTTGTCTACACATCCACTATTTTTTGAGGGGGAGAAGGTCTTCATTCGTAAACATCCACTACCAGGAGCGACTGCGATTTGTTGCACATCTATCATATTCACTCTTCCTCGAGGAATATATAGCAAAACTTTTTTCGATCCCAAGCAGGTTTATTACAATTTGCTGAGAAATTGAGTCTAAAACATGCAGGCAACTCAATCTTTTATAGCACCTAACAAGAGATTACGAATTGTAATCAATCAAAGAGTGTATCTCACGAGTTCGGTATCTTTTAAATTGCTTTTTAATTTTCTTTTATTCGAATTGATAAAAATCCTAGTTGGTTATAATTTGAGTTTGAAAAAAAAAAGATTTGCTACACCCAAAATAATCTATTAATATCATCACTTTTTTTCAGCTACGGGTATTGGACCTGAAACATTGCGTTTCTCTTCTAAAAATGAAGCATCTACTAATCGAGATTCCGAGATGTACTACATTCTCAGGTGCTCCAATTATCTTAAAAACTAAAAAAAACTGCATATTTGTCTTTAGGCCAGAAGTGGTAGAGGGTTGGTTTGTGTTATGGAGGATAACCGGCAATCAGAAATATAGAGGTTTACTTGATCTTTATTGCATCTTCCCCTAACTCAATGTTTGATTACAGAATGGTGCTGGGCAGCGGTTCTTGCTATCGAATCCCATTGTAAAGTAGCAGCCGGTTACTCTGGCATTCGAAATGTCTACACCAGCGATGGAGAAACCCAAAAAGACGATGTTCAGCAATCATTCTTCCTGGCCGAAACCTTAAAGTACCTTTATCTGGCTTTTACTGACTCAGATGTGATCAGTCTGGACAAATATGTGTTTAACACGGAGGCTCACCCTTTTCCTGTATTGAACAAAAACTTATAAGCTATCTTGCTCTTTCAACTTACTTTTTTTTGTCTCATCCAAGTTTTGCCTGACAGCAAAAATTCGAAGTTTGCAGAATTCGAGAGTAGTCTTTCCAAACATCTTTTAACCTCGATCTGTCTTATAATAGGTCTTTAACACAATTCCTATATAAAAAGATTGTAATATCTGAATAATCTGCAATATACTACTGTCGTAGTGCTCCTAGTTATAGTACACCTCTCAATATAGTGCGAACGAATAAAATCACTATATATATGCCTGTTCAAAAATATGTGATTAAAACCAGCAAAAAATTGAATTTTCACTTCAATATCGTTTAAAGGCGAAATTACTGAGTTAGTTAAAAACAACGGGCAAATTCATAATCCTTTTGATTTCTTGCCCTAGAGAGATCGGCATCAAAATGGGCAAAAGATACCAAAAATTGAGGTAAAAAAATTGTTGGAGCCAAAATTTTTTTTTTCGGTATACGAAGCCAGTCTCTAATCATTACATATACCACAGAGCCTAGGGGCCCTTACGCACACACTCACCTGCGAGACAAATCCGAGCAATATTTTTTTCTGTAAACGCATACCTAACAAATATATTACTTGAGAACAACCCTGGACGTATAAAAACTGCTTACACACCAGAATTTCTGTAAAACCGCCTACTATCGTCATCAGTCACGGGCAGGAAAATAAAATTTTTCACACAATTTATTAATAAATAAATTCAAAGTCTTGACGACAAAAATTTAAACATGCAAACTCACAACAATAACAGGGTCAAGGCGACTTCACTGCATAAAAGAAGCTTACTTCATACAATGAATTTAAAATAATGCAACATCTCAGTGATTTTAATAAAAGTCTTTGTGATCCAACCAGAGATGTCGTCAACCACTAATGATTCCATTCGCCTCTGGCGCGAGCCTTTCCCTAGAAAAACATAGTCAAAAACATACAAAAGAGGCTCAAAAATTTTGCAGAAATAGTTAATCTCACCAATATTCAAGAACCTAAAAGTGCCAAGGATTATTATTTTTGGGGAATTAAAAGATAACTAGCCTTTTCTTCGCTCTCGATCAGGGACTTCAAATAGCAGACCAGAGCAGTTTTGATGTTCTCGCAGCGATTCTTACAATATCGATTGTATTCCTCTCTGATAACACGACTCATGGTCAAGAAGTCCTTTTCCTATAAAGAAGGGCTGAAAAAGTTTCGATCAAATAATCTTCCTCACCATCTGATCGGCTTTGTTCTCACACTCTTTAACCTCCTCATTATATTGAGCAGCCTTTTCACTTTTTCCCGCCAAATCGAGTCGAGTCTTAATTTCACGCTTTTTTGTGAGATTTTGCTGTTGACTCTGCCAGTTCTGCCAGCTCTTGACTCTTTCATAAAAAACCTCTTTGAGGACACTAGTCAATTGCAACTGCTCCTAAAGCAAAAAAGGTTAAGAAGAAGTAAAATATCGAAAAACACCTGAACAGGCTCAGCCAGCTGCTGAGAATCTTGCTCAGCTTCGTGACGCTCAGCGATAGCAAGATTTTCTATAAAATACAATGCTTGAGCGCTAAAGGGGGAAACAAATGAGCACCATGTGTTTCAGCCAACTTAGAAAGAGTCCTAGCCAAAGCAGTGTTTTCTTCGCAGGAGGCAAGCATAGAAAGGGCCTTGCTCAACAGATCATCGCTACTCGACAGTTCTCGACGAACACAGACCTGTAAAAGCGTATTAGTTAAAACGACAATAAAACTTCCACTTCAAAACTAACCAAACTGTCGATGGCATTATTTAGACGGATAAGCATTTCGTCTAGCTCTTCCACTTGACTGTTCGCCTGCTCAAACCAACGATCATTCTCATCCATTGGGAATGCTAGCTTCGACAAGACATCTCCGAATGATTTAAACATTTTCTTCATACTTGACCCACTAAAATAACTTTGAATTTAAAAAAGTAATCAAATCGAAGTAGTCCCACCTGAGAGAAGAAGTAAAGGAGGCTTTTGGAAGGGGCCCATCAAAAGACAAAAAATCTCGAACATCGCAATCAGTCATGAGTCTCTGATGGCAGGCAATCCTACGAACGAATCTTTCGAGTTGACGAGATCTCTTATCGGCAACATCACTAAACTGATAACTGAAAAAGCCATTTAGACAATGCAAAGCAAACCTGGCACTGCTTTCTTCGCCGTTGGTCGCGTTCAACTTGGTCTTTGTCAGTGCACTAATACTCTTTTCTGGAGCCAACGGAACAATGATGCCCTTGTGCTGATACTTGGCAACAAGCTTCTCACGCAGACCAAGAAAATCACTGAAGCGGCGCCACACGTCAAAATGAGACTTCGTGTACCCAGGAATATTGGAAACCTGAAAGAGCGTTTTACAGAACGTTTTACTACTTCCTAATATATTCTTACCTTCGTCTCGATCTTGTAAACCAGATAAGCATTGATTCCGTCCCCTCGCTTCTCATAGCCACGAATGAAGATTTCACTGGAACTAATCTCATTTCCGTTACTTTCCGTCAGCTCTTCTAAAATTAGAATTCGATAAAGAGTTGCAACTGCCACAAGCCATACCGTCCTTCATAATTTCAATCTTATCATTCGGTGAACCATCAGCAGCCTTTACATCATTACTTTGCGACAAGTCCGACATTTTGCAAACACAAAAGCTCACTCGCCTATAAGTTGATGAGGTAAACATAGTCAATCTTCGGAAATACATTTGAATGAGTGTGTATGATGTATATAAGATCAAGATTATCAACGTAAACAAATACACGGTTAGCAATGAATAAAGCCAACAGGAAGGCAATATTTGCTCCAATCAACGATAAATAGAACCAAAGTTTTGTTTACTTTCAAGGAGAAAAAATTATAAGCCAAAATTTTGATTTGGAAAATTAGCTAGCAGAAGGTTGTTGCACGAAAAACCAAAAGACCTATCCTGGGATCCGACAAAATCAGAAATAAGAAGTAATCGAGACGCAGGAAACGAACGAAAACAAGGGAAGAGCAAACTATGTCAAAGGGAATGCGACAGAATGTAATTAACCGAAATATGGGCAAAATAGCTGTTCGAGGAAGGTTCAGTCTCGGCTGGAAAAGTTCGAATCCACAAATCTGATCTTGTTTCGATATTTTTATTGACTCACGGGGGTTTTCGCGTCTTTTTGAGTTTTTCTTTGTTCAAAGGATGATATTGAGCTTTGCACAATCATTGCCTTAGTTGTACTTATTTTCGCACCATGACCATACTTGCACGGGCGCCGATCAGCGCCCCAAAAATTTTGTTACACTTTGAGCGTCAGCACTGGCATCGCTTTTGAAAAAGTCGGAGTTCGGCGCCGCTATATACTAAAAATGTGCCTTAAGAATTATAAAAAATATTATTGGTTCTGTAAAAAACGTTTTTAAACAGGTCGAATAGAAATTTGTTTCGAAAAATTAGTAAAAATTTACTTATTGAACTTCCCCTGGCTGAATGTCAATCCACGCTAGCACAGTGGATATTTAAAAAAAAAGTCTAATTCACAGTGGCAGTTATAGGTGGGCACGATGCGATATATCGCATCTCAATATTGCATCGCGCGTAGGAAATTTGGGTCAAAAATATTGCAATATCACATGCAAGCTCTTCAAAATATCGCATACCGCAACTTTGAGGAAATATCACCTGTCGCAAATATAACTTTTCGGCATTTTATTTAGCTATTAGTGTAGAAATATTTGCGCATTTTTATCGCTAATTGTCAGTTTCACGTTCATTTTCTGCTGTGTGTTATTCTTTTTGTTGCTCTTTAAAAGTTTTGCTTTCGAATGTCGTCTGTTTGAAAGATCCTACTGGAAAGCAAGAGGGAGTCTTGTTTCTCTTTTTAAAGCTGTCGCCAATCAAATATATCTGCAATGCGCTCTCAAAAGTAATCTGGGCTAAACTGGGTTACTTGGTGTCCTCCTAAAACACCCAAAAATCATGTTTTTTTTGTGTCTTAGCACCTTTTACGTGTAAATAACGTTTTTTTAAAGCGCGGAGCAGACTTAACTTAGAGATGAATTCGACCGATACCGATAATCATAAAATGCATTTCCAGGATACTATTCCATTGTCGAGTAAGAAAAACTGGGTATATCACTGCATATCCGGATTATCGAAAGCAGTTTGAAGCGTTGGAAAAGGTCGAAGAACACAAAAAGAAAGAGTTGCTTAAAATAATGGAAAGCTTTGTGATTCGAGGAAAAGGGCTGCCTCTCTTCTACCTCCTTTGTTGTTGAATAGTAATGATGAAATTAGACAGTTTATGAAAAGAAATCGCATATCGCAGCGTATATCGCAAGCAAATTTTTAAAAATATTGCATTGCAATTGGCTAAGGTCTAAATATATCACATCGCAGTACAGTCAACCCTCGATTTAACGACCCTCCTGGGGACTGACTCAAGGGGGTCATTAAATCGAAGGTTCTCGACCAAAAATCTTTCAAGGCGTTCTTAAAACGAGGGTTTTTGTAAAGACCAGCCGATTTTTCAGTGAAAACAACATTTTTTATAAACAACTAAGAAACGATTCATTGTTTTTGACATAATATCCATAATAGCACAAATTAATGAGCATTTGAAAGTTTGAAGAAATTTGTAATTTGGGATTGCTTTTCCTTCTTTTTTCGCTCCTTGCACAAGAAATTATCTAATGAGTTGCAATGCTATCAAGCACCTTTTCCATATTTTCATACTTCCCGCTTCAATATGAGCTCTTTTAGCCTTATCGCTTTCATCAATGGCTTTCAGAATTGACTTCTTGTCATTGATAATACCAACGATTGTGCTTTTGGAAATATTGAATTGCTTTTCTAGCTGATGATTGCTGATGTTTCTTGTTGAAGAAAACTTGAAAAAATAAAATAGTAGTTTAAGCCAAATAATAAGGGGTTGTTAAATCGAGGGTTGACTGTATTGCAAAAAGTCTAATGCTAATTACCGTCTTATAGGATGCTTTTCAATTTTTTCCAAAAACTTGTCAAACGCTCTTTAGAATACCCTAATTAGTAAGGAAAGGAGTTTTTATAGCCTGAAAGTAAGGAAAAATTCATACCAATTGGACATCTACTTGGTCTGTTTGGTGTATGCACAAACACCTAAACTTCCAAACATACCTTTCAATACAAAATCCTTTCAAAATAAACTTCCACTGACGTTAAAAACAAAATTTAAAAAGCCATTTCAGACTAAACCCTCCTTTTTAAAGGAAATTTTGTAGATGTCGAACTAGCATTTCAGAAATATTACAAAAATTAAGTAATTACCTGCAAAACGGTAATTCACCCTAGTCAAACCTTTTTTTAAACGCGATAATTAATCTATAAAAAGGATTTCAGAAGTTAAAAGCAAGAAAAAAAATTTAGACGCTACTAGGATATACCCCCCCCCATTACAATTGACTTCTTTGCGATACTTTATGAATACTCCGTCGGTCGAAACAAGGGCCAATTTTACTAACTGCAAAATTGCGAAGTAAATTCTTAGTAATATTGAAATCTGCAAATTTTGCACTTTGCAACTTTGATTTTTTATGAATCATAAGTTATGATTATTTTCTCATGCCTATCCACTTCTTGCGGTCTTTTTTACATGGTCTCAGGCTAATTTTTTTAGCTTAAAATGCTTAGATGTTTGTTTGTTCTTCCTCATTTCCCCTGTTTGGATTTGTTTTAAAAGGAACTCACACAAGTTTAGGCGTTTGTCCATGCACCAACTAAATCAAGTG
Organism: Subanguina moxae; assembly: GCA_000981365.1. Taxonomy (NCBI): domain Eukaryota; kingdom Metazoa; phylum Nematoda; class Chromadorea; order Rhabditida; family Anguinidae; genus Subanguina; species Subanguina moxae. The sequence continues at coordinate 16,399 of BBSZ01002278.1, read as the reverse complement.
GATGTCCACTTGGCGTAAATTTTTTTCATCCTTTTGGGCTCCGAAACCTTTTTTTCCGCATGAATTATAGTATTTTAAAGAAGGTTTAAAGATCTCACACTATCATTTGAGCGATATTGCGAAAAATCAAAAAATCACCTATAAAACGGTAATTCACCCCTGTCAAACCTTCTTTAGAATGCTCGAATTAGTACAGAAAAAGGTTTGGGGTGCCTAAAAATAAGAAAAAAATATTTACACCAAGTGGATATCCATTTGGTTTGGTTGGTTCATGGACAAACATTTAAACTTGTGAGAGTTCCTTTCAATACAAATCCAAACAGGAGAAAAGAGGAAGAACAAACACCTAGGCATCTTAAACTTAAAAAATTCGCCCAAGACTAAGTTAAAAAACTATGAGAAGTAAATTGGGATGAGCAACTGATCATAGGAAATCAAAGCTGCAAAATTCAAAGCGCGCAAGGTTTGGGGTAGAAGCAGAAAAAAGAGCAAATTTTGCACTTTGTATACAATTTTAACACAACTGAAAATTTACAACTTTGCATGCAAATTACAAATTTTGCAGCTAGTAAAATTGACCCCAGATATCCGAGGTAAAAAAGAGAGACGGGCATAAATCGATACTTGCTTGATTTTGGCCTTGACGATTTAATACATACCTCGGCATAGCCCACTCCGTATAGTGTTTTCGTCCTGTAATGTAAAGATTTTCATGCAAATATGACAAAAGACGAGATGTCACACCTTTTAAACCCTCTAGGTCCGTCAACGGCCGCAGTGGCTTAAACGCGTCTTTTTCCACAATCGAAAATGGCAAGTTCTCGCACGCAAGATAGACAACCTTTTATAAGATTTACATTCCAATTTTTTCGATTTCCTTGAGCTTGACGACGTATTCATCGTGAGTTTTGGCATGAATGAAAAGGGCCTCTGTGCTGCCACTCAAGTCTTGATGTGTTTCTGACACACTATATTTTGCTTCAGTAGCTAATAATTTCTCAAGCCGGGATCGAGATTCTGGAAAGGCTCAAATTGATTTACCCCCTCAAATTAATCATTTATCTCGTCAAAATAATTTTTTACCCCGTCAAATTTGAATTTCGCGAAAAATAATCATTTATCCCGTCAAATTACTCATTTATCCCGTCAAATTACTCATTTACCCCGTCAAATTTGAATTTCCCGCAAAATAATCATTTACCCCGTCAAAATTACTCATTTACCCCGTCAAATTTGAATTCCCGCAAAATGATTATTAAATGATTATTTTGCGGGAATTCAAATTTGACGGGGTAAATGAGTAATTTTGACGGGGTAAATGAGTAATTTGACGGGATAAATGATTATTTTTCGCGTAATTCAAATTTGACGGGGTAAAAAATTATTTTGACGAGATAAATGATTACTTTGAGGGGTGAAAGTACATATAGCCTTCGGGAAATCGTTCGGGCGGGATTTCGGGACGGGATTTTTGTCTAAAAATGGCTCGGGCGCGATCTGAATGCCGCCAAAATTCCTGTCCCGTGCACAAGTTAAAATAGTAACTTAGAGAAAAATAAGGGCTGAATTGGGAGAGGAAGGGAGTAGTAATGTTTAATATGTTGCCACTAATTTGAAGGGCCCTTCACCCGTCTCCCTTACTGAATTGAACTAGGGCAAAAAGTGCCTCTAGATGCATCTTTTAATCAAGAGCATTGCTTGCATTCATCTCGCAGATAAATATATGCGCGCATCTCTAATATGGTTGAGTAGCCCTTTTACAATGTGGCCTTATTCTTTTCCCTTCCCCTCCCAATACAGCCCTCAACTCCTTTAAAATAGTCCTTTTCTTCGTTTTTTGGCATAAATTACACATAAAAATGGTCATTAGACACTTCTAGAAAAATCGATTGGGGGAGGGAGTATAATCGAGTAGCGCCATGAATTTTCATAAAATTCTTGCGTCTTTGAAAATTTAATTCACGGTCGGCACCCGGCGTGGCATGTCAAGTTTCTTCGCGCCTAGCAGAGAACTGAAAATCTACCAGCGCCGATTTTTTGCGCGTCCAGATATGGCCATGACATAGCAGTGTTAATTGTGTCATAGCCGAAATAAGGAATGTAGTGCTAATAACTATTAGTTTAGGTCTATCCATACTCAAAATCGAAAATGGCAGCAACATCGGATAGTAATAATCAATCGCAGCAGAGCGCAATGACAGTAATTAGGCCGGACGAATTATTGACGGGTTGATGATTTTTCAAGTTACTGGCTATATAAACAAAAGCATTCAGAGGTTCAATTTATTGAAGACAGAAGCGACGACAAAGATGGAGGTGCAACAACCAGCAAACACAAACTCAAAATTGGGCATCGACGGATTGACAAGCAGGGAGAAGTCAGCTACAAACGGGTACCAACAAATGCCTTGATGGGGTACGTTTATCGAATTGAGATTTTTCGAATTTATAAAATTATTTCTTTCATTTCAGAGCGATTCAACTTGGTATAGCAAACTCTATAGGATCGTTGGCCAACAAAGCGAAGAGAGACATCCTCGTGCAAGATTTCCAAGTGATCGAAAATGTGGTGTTTCCAACGTAAAATTTTTTGATTGTGGAATTTGATTGTTGTGGCTTTTAACTTTGACGTTTTAGAGTCGGATCTCAGACTACACCATCACACACCTATGGGGATTTCCGGTTTAAAACTTACGCTCCTATTGCTTTTCGCTACTTTCGGGAGCTATTCAACATTAAGCCAGCAGATTTCTTGGTTTATTTTTGCTTTGTCTAGCTCTTATATTGTATGAATTTAAGTTATGTTTCTTTTAGAAATCTTTGTGTACAGAGTCTTTAAAAGAATTAAGCAATCCGGGAGCAAGCGGTAAGTAATGTCTGAGCATCGTTACAGAAACCTAGTAGTCGGGTCATTGTCTAGGGTCCATATTCTATGTTTCAAGCGACGACAAATTTATCATCAAAACTGTACAACATAAGGAGGCCGAGTTTCTTAGTGAGTTTATTTGTCTTTTGACCTTTTAATGTTGTGTAATAGAACCATCATAGGGACATTGCTACCTGGCTACTACCTAAATCTCCATCAAAATCCGAGGACTTTACTGCCCAAGTTTTTTGGACTTTTTTGTTACCAGGTAACTCTTTTTTCGTCTTTGGCTGGGATCTATTTTGCTTCTTGCCCTTTCACACCCTAAGAATTATACAAAGTTGCTAAATAAGTGCTTGTCGGTTTACTTAAGCCTCAAAAGAGTTTAAGACTTCAAGCGTCTGGGCTAAACTCTAAACCTTTTTTTTTCATTGCGATTTATTGATTATCACTTTTCAGAGCCTCGGGAAGAATATTCGCTTGCTTGTGATGAATAATCTGCTGCCTCAGTCAATAACGATGCATTACAAGTTTGATTTAAAGGGTTCGACATACAAGAGAAGTGCATCCAAGTCCGAGAGGGAGAAAAAAAATCCTACCCGTAAAGATCTCGACTTTAATGAAGAATTCAAGACTGGTAGAGCTATTTATCTTTTCCCTTCAAACATAATCTTATCCAAATAAATAATTTAGTGCAGAATTAAGCTTAAAGCTTTAGGTATCGTCCTCGATGCTCATACTTACGAGGTTCTCATGGACATTATTAAGCGGGATTGCCTGGTTCGTTATCATTATTAAAAACTCTTATATTAGTCGAGATTTTGAGGTACTGGAAAGCTTCAAGATAATGGACTACAGTTTGCTTATGGGTGTACACAATATCGATCTTGAATTGGTAGACTGCTGCGATTCAGATGGTGATCAATGTGAAAATTCTGACTGTGAAGAAAGTGCGAAAAAAGAGTTTCAAGCAGCCGCTAAAACTGAACAGTGGAAATCTCTTCAGCTCGATTTCAATACTTCAAGGGGGCCGTATGAGTAAATATTTTCGTAAGTTTGGAGAGCCTAGTGAAATTTTTTGTTTCAGAGAAGGTGGTGTTCCTGCAAGAAATGCGAAGGGTGAGCGGCTTCTTATTTTCCTTGGCATCATCGACATTCTTCAAAGCTATCGGCTATTCAAAAGACTTGAGCACACATGGAAGAGCGTTTTACATGACGGGGTAAGAATATTGAGTAATTGGTGGCTTCCTATGCATAGATGGTTTGTTGATTTTTAGGAAAGCATCTCGGTGACAAACCCGACCTTCTATGCTGAGCGATTTCAAAAATACATCCAGAAGAAGGTCTTTATTCCGCAAAAATCAATAGGTATTAATTATTTTGCATGTGTGTAATTTCTGTCCTACTGTAGATGACCAGCGCAGTGAGAGTGTAATTTGTTTGTTGTTTCACAGGAAAGTGTGTGGGTGTGTGGCTTACTGCGCGACAAATAAAATTTTGCGTAAACTTTGCGTCCATTTTTGTTGGGCGTTATTTCTTCGCGGTACAAACGCGTGATTAATTCTTGTAGTGGGTTAATGTAGTGCGATACTGGTTAGTGTGGTCGATAGTGAAGCTATTTTCTTTTTTTTCTTACATAACCGAAACTGAAATTTACTCACTTTTCAGTGGACTTGAGTCAGGCTAAACATGCTAATAAATTCAAAAACTTCGTGTCAAGTTTCCTTGGTGGGTTTAATGTTGAAACAAAAATGTGTGTCTTTTCAGTGATATGTGTATGTATGTGCGTGCACGTGTGACCTTGTCCTCTAAACATTGATCACTTGCATTCGTTGTTTAACTACAGCTTTTAACCATGTGTCTATTGTGTCAAGCCTTTTTACATGTTATTGTGTGGTTTGCTGTGTGAATTGGCCAACTAAGCTTTAGTAAACTCACACTTATTTATATTTAGCTATGAAGCAAACGCCAGCCCGACAACAGGTGCGCACTCGCAGTGCCACGGAGAATATGGATGATCAGCCAGCGACCCGGCTCGAATCTGAGCCTATGCTGACACAGCGAGGTAATCAGGAAAGACGCTCTTATTATGGAAGCAAAAGTGTAAATGTGGGAGACCCAGAGTAAGTTTTGCTCAAATGTCAATCTTCAAATAAGGGATGCCATTAACATTCGTTCGTTCATATGTGGTTCAGTGGATAATTTTAATGATTTGACCTCTGATAAATATGGATAGGTGTAGGCTTCTTCCAGAACTAGAACTCAAGTTCAACTTAAATTTGATAAACGCAGCATCCAAAGTTTTCTCAAATTTTATTAAAAACCTCTTAATTCTAATTAAGGTAACTAGGGTTGTTGAAGCGAAGCTTCGATTTCAAAGGATCTTCGACTTTTTTTCAGAGGGTCTTCGAAATTTTCGAATTTTTGACTTCCGTAAAGGTGACCACACCAACTTTTTGAGTTGCATCGAATGCTCTTTACAAAATTTTAGTATTTTAAGTATGTACTGAGATACGATTATTTTCGAATTTAAACTTTTCAAGGGCAATAGGTAGACTAGGTAAAACCATCTGCATGTTGGCATTTTCTTAACATTAAATGTCAGCGAAAATTTGTCTTGAAAGTAAGGAAAAAGTTTCACACCAAGTAGACATCAACCTGGTTTGGTTGGTGTATGTACCAAGTATACATCAAATGGGCATCCGCATCCACCAAGTGGGCGTCTACTTACACTTGGTTTAGCTGTCTGATATTGCTGTAAGATAAGCAAAGGTCGTGAACTATTAAACCTAGATGAAACAGGTTGTACGCTGGTTCGCGGCTAGCCTACGCTGGCCTACCTCTAAGTTTAAGGCTTATTTCTATTTACTTTTCGGGTAGATTAACTACCTTATTAGTAGGTATACTACTTACAATACTAAGTAAGTTAGGACTAGTTTAGTCGTATTACTAAAGCTCAAACGAATGACATTGGTATCTTTTCTTCAAATAAATTGCCGGTTAGAATTCCTTTCTCCATATTGTTTCGCATTTCCTGCAAATAACCTTGATCGAAATCCGTGCGCATTCTACGCGCTATGAACTCTGCAAACTGGCAAACAAAATCACCAAGTCACAGGTGTTCTTTTGTTTACTGTTTATTAATATAAACATAGCTAAATAAATACAAAAACTTCAAGCATATCTTGTCGTTGAAGCTTACCCAATTCGATGGATCGATTTCAGTGGTTTTTAAACAACTCAAGATTTGAGAAAAGTATCAACGAAAGGTTGTTTTTCAGAGCATTAAAGCACTTATCTAACTGTGAGATCGGAACGCAAGCTAATGAAAAAACTTTTCGGCACTAAACACAAAGAAAAAAATTAGAAAACCAGGTGATGTAACAGACACAAACCTCGTGAGCATGATTGTCGTAATTTACCAAGAGACTTTCCTGCTGAAGATGCTTATAGAGATTCGAATATAAGTGCCAATACCAACCACTAATTGAAATATCTTTCTATTGAGCGCGCGCAGCATTCTGGATTGCCAATTTATAATCGCAGGATACTTGATAAATCAACCATCTTCATTCCAAAACCAGGCTCTCCTCTTGCAATTACATATTAGACACTCATCACAAAGAGCAGCGACATTGCCTTTATGAACTCTCTTTAAAGCATGAGACTTGACACACATCCTTCCTTCGTAAGCAACTTGTTCACTTTATTTGAGTTTGCTGCAAGCGCCTTCGTTAGTAGAACGTCCAGTTAAATTACGTGACTAACAAGGGAACCTAGCGAACTTTTTTTTTTCACTCGCCCAGGAGAATTTGGTCTTATTGGTTAGCCAATATGAGACTTCCAATTAAATTCGTTGAGATCTTAGGCCCACAGCCGAAACTTTTTTGGCTATAGGCCCGAGATCTCAACGAATTTGATTGGAAGTTTCATATTGGCTATCCAATGAGACCAAACTCTTTTGGGCGAGTGAAAAACAAGTTCTCGAAGTTCCCTTGTAAGTTACAAGTAACTAAATTAATGGCAAAATAAAAATATTACAAAAGTAAAAAAGTTACAAATAATAGCAGAACAACAATTCATGAGGCATAACCTTCTGCACAAACAGTAAACTACTAGAATATGTAAGGTGTATTTTGTGCCATCCCCAGCTACAGTGTAGATGTAGGTTTTGGTATAGTGTAGTTGTAGGTGTATTTTTTGGAAACATTGCTTAGTACTCATAGTACGACGACCGCCCACCACGTTAACTCTAAAAGTTTAGTTAGAAATTTGATTTGCTAATCCTCCGAGAAGAAATCATATATTTTTCGGTGTAGCAACTCTAAAACTGCAACTACCGGGCTTCACTTGTGTGAGCAGTTTTTCTTATTTTTAAACCAAATAAAATAAAGTTATTGTTTAGTGAGATAAATGAATGCAAATGGCACTCCGACTTTTAAATAGTTTTTTTACTAATTCATTTTGCCATTTAGAAAGAAGAAGAAAGTGGAGCGTTTATTTGCAACCAATGTAGATGATCTGGCTCAACCAATGTTTAGCCACCAAACGGAAGTGTAATGGGCTGTATTCCTCGAAAAATAGGACCTGTTTAGTGGATTGAAATAAGACTGGAGAAATATTTCTCCATCATTTTTAAACTATAACGTCTGTGTCGTGTTTTTGGATTCATTCCAGTCTCTGTAAGGTCAGAAATAATTATTCCTCACAAGCTTCAGAACACCCTTTTTGAAACTAAGGTGTTATTCTCCACTTGTTGCTGCTTCATAATTAAGGTTGCGGATCTAAAAAGATTGTTAATCTGTGAAACTATAAACCAACGAGGTTGCCAATAATATCTAGGAGTTTAAAGCACGTTAATTAAACCAAGTATAGTTCGATTCAGTCTAATAGAACTTGAAATTTTAAAATAGTCTCGAGAGAGGTAAAAATTGATTTATCCAGACGAAATTTTTAAGCTTGGTTATCTCAGCGACATTCAGCTGACACTTCTCGCTACACTTGGGATTCGCATAGCTACGTCAGTCAGAACTACCTTTTACATGTTGGAGGAATTTCATCTGACCTATTTGTTTTGGCTTTAACTTTTTAAGTTCGCGGTATTTTAGGAAAATATTTTTTATCTAAAAGCTGATGCTTTGGGCATCGAATGACATGACACTCAATATAACACTTACTACGACCTCAATAAAACGAACTTAGATTCAAAAACAATCACAGTCGACGCTCGATATAACGATCACCCCAAAAAGTTCGATCCATAGTTGGCTCCTACTATTTTTTCCTCACTTTTTGACATCTGTTGCCAATTTTGATATTTATGTCTCCTAGGCAAAAAATCGCAAGAATTTTGAATTGGTCAATCGTTTTTCAAAAAACCAATATTATTGCCGTCCAAAAAGAGAAAACTCGATATAACGATCACCCTTTTTGAAAAAGGGTGATCGTTATATCGAGTTTTCTCTTTTTCAGAGGAGACCTTGTTGAGTTGTGTAAAAATGACTGGCAAATTCAGAATCCTTGCAATTTTTTGCCTTAGAAACATCAATATCAAAATAATTTCAAAAATTGAGGTAAAAAAATGGTCGGATCCAACTGTAGATCCACTTTTTTGGGGTGATTGTTATATCGAGCGTCTACTGTATTACCTATATTATTGTTCGACGTTTATTCCGTTTACTTGCAAGCAATACTCAAGGAGGCATTCACGTGCTCTAATTGCTTTGTTGATCGTCATTTATTCTGGCATGATGCTAAAAAGCCACGCTCAATTTTTTGGCGAAGTTCATCAAATTCATATTGGAGGAAATTACAGAGATTTTCGTTTGTGAGATCTTGGTTGGCCATATTTGAGTGTCTAAACTTTCATAATATTAATAATAAGCTCTAATAATAAGTTCATCCGCGATTAGTGTTGTGTAGACAGCTCTTGGTCCAACCCCAGAAAAAGAATTTAAGGTAGTGAATATAGTGGCCACGCAAAGAGAGCTGCCCAACAAACACCAAAATGCAAAATTGCCTTGAAGTCATCTATCACTTCAGCTGTCTCTCTCTTCTCTGTACAAATCTATTAAAGCACAACATAAAAAGCAACAAGAAAATTAAAATCTGTTTGTCTTCTTTTTTCGTTCCATATCGCCTTCCTTGAGCTTGCTGACAAATCCCGCCATGATTTTTTGTTTGGCGGTTTCGCATGTCTTCCGAGTTCTCTCTGATACTTGAAATTGAAATTTGAGACACTCTTGTCCCTTTCAATTAACCATAATTTTCTTTTCGGTATAGTTAAAGGCAAAAAATGAAGCAGATAAAATTTTTCCAACTTGTATATCATAGCGAATCGCCCTAGCAAATCACAATTTCCAGGGAATCGCATGAATACCCTTTCAATGAAAATAGCCTTTACTCAAAAGATTTTTTATAACTTTTTTTGAGAGCATTGAGTCAGTTGATTTTGCAATGATACCTCATTGCAAAATCCAGGGCTAGACATTTAAAAAATATATGTAAAATACCATTGCAAAATCGCTGAGATAATTAAATTTTGAAAATTTAATTGGATATAAATAACTAATTTGGGGAGTGAAATTAGTTAGTCTTAAAAATTATTAATTTTGTAAAATTTTGAAAAGTCTTTGCCTTAATCTCTTTTTGGCTGCGATGCTCCAACGTGTGCATGTCTAATCCCACTACCAATTTTTTTTACTAATTTTCGCAATCCCTTTTCAGTTTTATGACTAATAATTTTATTTTAATCCAAAATTTTAAATATAAATGTTTTTTAAAAACACAAAATCTGTTTTTTGAAATCTCAATCTTCTATTTTCCGTTAGAACACAGCCAACTCACCAAACAAAAATAAATTAAAAATTTCTAAATTAGCAATAAATCAGCTGTAAAAAACCTAAAAAACTAAAAAACTTAAAAGCTATATTTTAACAGAATGTTACATGCTTAAAAATTGTGAGGAAGTCAACGGAAATAGTGAGTTTTTCGAGATGCCTACCAATTTAATTTTTTTAAACTTCTTAATAGAGATTTTAATAGAAATATTACATTTTATGAAAACTTATTCAGAGCCTCCCCCCTCCTCTGGTAGACAAAAAGACCTCAAGAATCCAAATCTGAACAAAAATTGAGATATGACCCAAGCTAGCCATGAACTCAGCTTCATATCCTAATACCTCTTAGTTTCGATCATATCTCAGCGACCAACCCGCTTTTTGAAATTCTGTATGCAAATTCAAGTTCCTGAGGCTTTTTTGTCTGCTAAGGTGACTCAAAAATACGTTTACATAAAATATAAGATCTTTATTAAGAAGTTTGAGAAAAAAAAATCAAAATCATCAATTTTTGGTGAGACGGTTGTCTTCCTTTTTGTTGCACTAGTCTGTATTTGTTTGTTTATATCAATGTACACCACGAAAATGTCAACGAAAAGGACCACTCTTTGCTTTTAAAAATTACCAATTGTATTAATAGATTCTGTGTAAAATTTTATGTTTGTCTTCCTTAAATTCATTCCTAAACAATAATACTTACTTTTTTTCTTTAAGCAATCCTCTCACTATCCGTCAGTCTAAAATTGGGGTGGTTTTAAATATCTCATGAAATGATCTAGAAATGGCCGTCTTTCCACTAATGAAAAAAATTTCTTAAGTGGAAAATTTCCTCAGCAATGTAAATCTGAAAGCATAAATTTAAAAAGTGGCTTGTCAGCCGAGATATGGCCGCAAGCAAGGTGGTTGTTGTTCTAACATGTTGGTATGCCAACTTTTGATTATATCTCGGCAATCAAGCAACTTTTTTAAAATTCTCCTTTCAAATTTTTGAAAACATTTTGACGACCAAACGACCTTAGAATGAAAAGATCTTTGTAAAAATGGGTAATTTTGTTCAAAATTATCAAAAACATTGGGAAAGACAAGGCCAACTGTAGTTTTACTAATTTTACGTTAACCTAGTGTGAAGACATCCTCTTTCAAAACCTTTTTACATGTTTTGTCTGTAGATATATAAGACAAGAATTGTTTTATGGTGGTAAAAAAACAACCAATAGTAACTTTTATACAGTCAACTCTCTATATACCGTATTTATACCACACTTCGTAATTATATCACACCCCAAATGGTGGGTTAAAATTTTATAGCCCATGGGGTACAAATACACCAAACAGGGTTAGATACCTCCTGGTCTCACTCAGTTGGTCTCACTTATCGATGATACCCACAAGGCCGGTTCCTAAGGGGTGTACTATGTAGACAGTTGACTGTGCTATAATTCTCCCTATCCTTTTTCACATTATTTGTTTATTTTGATGTTCATGAGAATAAATATGATATAAGATTTTTTTGCCAGATTGCTCACACACAAAATTACTTTATAGTCGGGGTGGGATAGCACATACCGTTTTTCCGTAGTAAGCGCTCCAGAGCGTTTATTAGAGAAAGCTTGCTTATTTTTGAATCTTTATAATAGGTTTTATCCCTATCCTAGCGGATTTTATCCCTATCCGTCGTATATTTGCGGATATAGTTGCTACGGGGGCTGGGTGCAATATATAAAAAATTATCGGTATTTAGCTTTATCTCCCAGCAACATCTGTGGCCATACAACCAAAAAATTATTCTTGGACTTAGAGTAGGCTAGCGAAGGTTAGCCGTAAACCACTAAAACTAGGTAAAGCAGTATTTTTCCTAGTTCACGGCTAACTCACGACTAATACAACTAAGCCTAAGGCTTAGTTGTATGCTTAAAAATCTAGCTTGGAGATAACCCATAATTACCAAAGAATCTTGTGAAACAAGATACTCTCTGACGGTAAACCAGGTGGGGATGGGTAGATTAAGAATCTAATTGCACCTTCCTAAATCAAAAATTCTTCAGCTTTTTAACGCCCTTTACAGAATTTCGACAGGTATTAGCTTCTCGAGATATGACCACTTTTAAAAAGTGTCAGGCAGCTAAAATGACATGTCAGTGTCCATTATGAAAACACTGGAAGTGAATTTCAAAATTCCAAAAACTTCCATCTTTTGTAACCTTTAAACTGAAACACGCTAAGAAGTCAAACATCACTGATATTTCGAAACATAAATCTGCAAAAATTGATAGTAGAGTGAATGGGCTGTTCCTAGATGGATGATTTTCTTGTGAACTGCCATGTGGTTCATGGCTCGACACCTGTGGAGGAGATCACAAGAAAATCATTCATTCAGGAGCACACCACTCACTCTATCATCAATTTTGGCAGATTTATTTTTAAAATATCAGTGATGTTTGACTTCTTAGCGTGTTTTAGTTTAAAAGTTGCGACTTTAGCAACAACATTGATTAATTAGCCTGTATTTCCACAGTCTTGAAAAGACAAATCCTTTTCCTTGCATCAGACATACAGTACTTTTTTTTCATCACATATACTTTTTTGCATCGAATGTGGTTTTTCACCTGTTTGATTTCCTTCTATTCATTGTACGTGTTTATTTTGAGTTTTGACGAAATGCAATCAAATTTTCAAGATCTCATCTCCTGTTAGTGGTTTTGAATTGTACCAATTGTAGAGTGATTGTGTTTTAGTAAATCAACCGCTTACCTACTTCCAGGTGATTTGAACAACCTTCAACCAATTTACCTATCGAGAGTATCTTTCTCCAAAAGACCCTTTGTTATCTTTTGCAGCCTAACCTGAGTCTAAAGCTTAGTTATAGTTTTCATTTAGTTTTTCCCCTTCCTCTGATCCCTTTAGTGTCTTTGGCTGCAAGGTTTTACAACATTTTTGTTATGTTTGAATATGGGTTTTCTGACGATCAGGGTTGTGCGTCGGTAATACTACTGAGACTGTTAGCGACAGTAAACTGGATTTCATGGTTTCAGGCAAGGCTGAAATTAGGAGCTTTCATGGGGTTACTGAACACCCCAAGCGAAAATGAACAAAATCAAAAAATAAGACAAGCATATTGGTTAGAAATAAATTTAACAAGCACTAGTAAACAATCAATACGAGACATGGCTTGCTTCTTTTAACATTTTAAAGGGATTGACATTTTTGATGGTGGCATGTCTGCAAATTTGCTCTTCTTTTGGGTTCCACCTCTTATCGAATCTTACAGACAGTTTCTCTTATACATTTTCCCTTTCTCAAAGGAAAAGGAACCTCTTGGAAAGCGGCCACGGACAAAAATAACGCCGCGCCGAAACATTGTCGAGGCCGAAACATCGCCGCGGCCAAAGCATCGCCGCAGCCAAAACATCGCCGCGGAGAAAACACCGCCGGCCATAACATCGCCGGGACAAAACATCGCCAAATGTCTTTAATGTAGCAAGCATAAAGTCTTTTTCGTTGAAAAAATAGTGTTTTATTTTAACATACTCCTAGTACACCATTAATTTGCGCGAGAAAATTGCGGTGCAGATACTGACTGCATCTATTCTTAGTCTTTTTGCAGGTTATTGTCTGTAAAATAAAAAAAGTGGACTCAAAAAACCTTTTTGTTGATTCCCCAATACACAATACTCTAAAGACATTTGGCGATGTTTTGTCCCGGCGATGTTATGGCCGGCGGTGTTTTATCCGCGGTGATGTTTCGGCGCGAGAGTTGACTGTAATAAGTAACGGTTGAATATCTTTATGAGGAACTCCACCATGGTATACACCTGCCGTACTATACGCCTGAGTCGGTAGTACCGACTCGGTACTTCTAATAAAGAACCCCTGCTAGTTTAGCCCCGTCATAATATACGCCTAAACCAATGCCGAGGCGGTATACTACGGAAAAACTCGACTATTAGTAAATTCTATAACGTAAATTTATCCATATCCATGAATGGGCAACTGAGCACGTTGAATGCCCAGACATAATTACTAATAATAAAATTATATTTAGAAATTTTGGTAAAACATCATCGACAGTACTTTTTCCTATTGCAATGAAAAATTTCGTACGAGCACTTCTATATTTGCTATTACTTACAAATAATTGTCAAATTTTCATAGCACATCAAAGTAAGTAATTATCATAAATTATAAATAGATATTTTTCAGTTTTTTTAAATTGTGCGCCCAGTTTATTTTTATACTATTTTTTCATGTTTATGAGTAGAGACAGAAAAATACCTTTAGGGCGGACACCGTTCGGGACCCCGAATTAAATTTTGGGGCTTTTGAAACCTTCTTTTTCGTAAACTTTTTGTGGAGTAATTTTTTACAAATGCTTATACAAAAGGTAAGTGGATCACAAACTAAATTTATTAACATAAAAACGCATACCCACAGACATACAGCACTTAAATGAGAATTCAGTAGTCATGTTTCAGCTGTGGCAGAACTTTATTTAAAAAGATCAGCAGTTGAGCTGACTCAGTGTTTTCAAGTAGCCCTTTTAAACAGTGTATGACAGAGAGAGACTGACAAAAACAGGAAACAGTAAAAAATAATAATAGTTAATTAAAATATAAAAACATATAAATTTTGAAAATCATTTTTCGGGGTTTAGCTAATTTTAGGCTCGGGATTTTTGAAGTATATCGAAGCGAGCCCCGAACGGGCTACAAAGTTTTTTTCCTGTATTTCCGTAGTTCTTGTATTCCGTACTAATTAAAGTATGAAGGTTTATTGATTTCGAGGGGTCTTTTGAGAAAATTTTCAAAAATTAAAAAAATACCCTCTAAAATGGTAATTTGCTAGCTTTTAACTTGCAAAAAAGAGTATAGATATACCAGTAGCTACCAGCCGCAAACTTAGTTTTTGTTCTTTTTTCTCCTAGTTTTGATCATATGTCAGCAACTAAGCCTCTCCTTGAAATTCTGTTTTCAGATTTGGATTCTTGAGGTTTCTTTACCTACGAGGGTGCCTCAGAATAAAGAAATCCTTTAAAAAATAAGTACTGTAAATGAATACATGCAAATTTTTGTGGCGTAACAAAATGACCGCGTAACAAATGTACCTCGTAGCAAATTTTCGCGTAAATTATGGTGTACGGCCGTTTTGAGAACTATGCCTTAAACATCGCAAATGAAGCAAAAAGGTGGAATAGTGGAATAAAAAACAACATCGCCCATGTGAAATCGAACTTATCGGTGGTTTGTAAGGGAATTGGTTGTCGGCGAATTGACCTTATACCGCTCATGACCAACCTTTCTACGTCCAAACAAAGTGAGGAGAGAATCTGGATAGCCGATATATTTTATATCGTATTCTCTCTTATTATGGCCTATTTTCCAACTTTTCCTAAGGTTGAACTAAATATGAAGGGTACCTGTATACCTTATTCGAAAATATATGATTTGATCATAGTTTTGTTTAATGGGACCCATCACACAAAAAAACCACTCTTTTATGTATCCAGAGTCAATCTCGAGTGATTTATGTTGCAGGTATGTTTTTGTTTTCTTTATCCGCAATAAATGTATTTCTTTCATCTCTAAACAAATCTTTGATTGTCTTTGCGCAAAAACAGGCTGTACACCATAATTTACGCGAAAATTTGTTACGAGGTACATTTCTTACGCGGTCACTTTGTTACGCCACAGCAATTTACATATACTCGTTTACAGTACTCATTTTTTGAAAGGAATTCTTTATTCTGAGGCTCCCTAGTAGGCAGAAAGACCTCAGGAATCCAAATCTGAAAACAGAATTTCAAAAAGAGGCTTGGCTGTTGAGATATGATCAAAACTAGGAGAAAAAGAGGATAAAAACTATGTTTGCGGTTGGTTATGATCATATCTCAGCAACCAAGCCATTTCTTGAAATTCTGTTTTCAGATTCCGATTCCTCAGGTATTTTTGCCTACTGGGGTGCTTGAGAATAAAAAAATCCTTTCAAAAATGAGTACTGTAAATAAATACATGCAAATTTTTGTGGCGTAACAAAGTGACCGCGTAAGAAATGTACCTCGTAACAAATTTTCGCGTAAATTATGGTGTACAGCCCAAAAACAAGCCATTTTCAAATAATGCATGGTTTTTATTCAAAATTTTTTTTTTTCATTTTTTGTTCGAGTTTGAACAGTTTTGCAAGCTTTTATGTTTATCTTCTTTGAAATGTAAATGCCGCGTTTGCGATATGGAGGCCGCCAGTAAGACCAAATTTTTATTGGTTCACTTACTTTTCCCATAAGGTGATCTCTCAATAAGGTAATTCTTGTTGCGACCCGTCGCAAATTAGAATTATTTAGTCTTGTATTGTAACATTTATTGATCAAAAGCTCCTTGTCTATTGGCCCAAGTTTTTTCTTTCTCTCATACACTCTCAAAAATAAGAAGTCTCTCTCCTCGCAAATCTGTGGGAGGATAGGCTTCCTTGGGGCAATACAAAATGCTCTTCACTTCTTCTCTTTCCCATCTTGCTGGCTTTTGCCTGTAATCAATATTTTCTCCAAATAAATTTATTGTGAAATTGGGCTATATTCTTCACACCGCTAGACCAACACATTATCCAGCCCAAAATCCAATAATTGGGGGCCGATCCGTGGATTTTTTTTTTTTTTGGTTGATTATTGGATTTTGGGCTGGATAATGTGTTGGTCTAGTGGTGT
>BBSZ01002081.1:0-51812 GCA_000981365.1 Subanguina moxae | reverse complement strand
CCCATGATCTGAGATAAACAGAATAGTGCAAAAAAAACGAAAAAAACAAGCGAAAATCGCGAGTAACAATAAGTGGTGCTAAAGTTTTGCACCAGTGAATTTTCATATTTGGCCAAAAAAAAATTTTCCTTGTAAGGCAACGAGTTCTTTTTTTCAACAAAATGCATTTTTTTGCTCTTTCGCATGTTTTTGTAAAAAAAAGAGAGAATTAGTCTAATAAATTGTGGCCATACAGCGAAAAAAGGGGGTGGTGCTAAAGTATTGCACCGCACTGTATATGAGCGTCAAGTTGACGCCGTCAACCTAAAAAATATAAATTTTCTTAGAATTAAACTAACAAATAGAATAAATGATTTTATATAAATAACTGAATTCTGTCAAAAAAAAACATTTTTTTGGTGGGAATTTGAAAATGGAACAGATCTTAAACAACTGATGGAACGCGAATTTCTATGCGACATACATTGTATTTCTTCTCTACTCAAGCAATATTTTCGTCAACTTCCAAACCCTTTATTTACATATGAATGCTACGCTCAACTAATTACTGCCTACGAGTCTGACCCACAGAAGCGAATTGACTGCCTGAGAGAAGTCGTTCGACTCCTTCCTCTAGCTAATTTCAGGTTTCTTATAAATTACTATGTAAATATTATTATGTAAAATATTTTAATAGGCAAAGAAATTTAGAGCTGCTGCTCTTCTGATGAAACACCTCCGAAAAATGTCTAAATACAAGAGTATAACAGACATGAATGCTAATAATTTGGCTATTGTCTGGGTAAGTGATACTGCTGACTGTCTTTTTTTACTAAAACATATTTAGGCACCAAATTTAATACGGTAATTAAAAAATCAAGTATAAGGTTGTTTTAAAAAATTTGAAAGAGCTACAAATTTTTGGAGCAATCCGATACTACTTTTTTTTTTTCTAGTAATATTTTTCCAGTAATATGTTTAGGTGTCCTCCTAGAAGTGATGATAGTGATGTTCATTTACTGATTGGATTAGACTTGCACAAAAGTATTTGCCATTTTTTAATTTTGCATGCTGCAGCTATCTTTGACGAAGATAATGCTGAAGAGAGTTTGACTGGTAAATTCATTAGGTTTTTTATGTAAAACTACTTTTATTAAGCTTCTGAGATTGCTCTTGAGGAAATGGAATTTATACGCCACAAAGAAAACAATGGTGCGACAAATGGAAATTGCATCGAGCTGAATGGAGGACCCGCCTCAGTTCCTACAGCTTTCCATACAGTTATCCATCGTAAAGAGATCGAAAAGTACGTTTTCGTGACTAAATTCGTGACAATTTAAACAATTTACAACATATATTTTTAGAGCACACCCAGATTCCTTCTCTTCCTGGCGAAAATTTGTCAGCTTGCCGATAGAAAGGCCTTCAGGCCATTGGTACATGCAGAAACAGAAATGTGATGCAGGAAGCCTTCGAAAAGTTACTCAAAGAATAAGTCGATTATCATCTGGTTTTGTGAGGTGGGCTACTCTGGATTGAAATTTTAATGGAAAGTTTGTATTGCAGAAGTCAGTCGGTGGACAATGATTTTGATAGGCGAACCCCTCATAGATGGTCTATTTTCTCTTTGTTAGGCAAAAATGTAGCTGGCTCAGGCGTTGTGCGCACCATCAAATCAGTCAAAGAAAATTTTTCTAGAGAGAATAAAAAGGCATCTATTGACAAAGAAGCTGTAAGCCATATAAAAATTGTATTTTGTATTTGATAATTTGTTTAGATAATTACCGTAGCTGCAATTACGATATCACCTTCAACAGATTCAGAAAAAGAAAAAGTTATGGAGTCTGAAGTTGTTGCGCATAAGCAGGAAAATCTTGAGAAAACTGAACTAGCTGAAGAATGTCTAGAAGAAGAAGAGGGTAGGAAACGAGTTGTAGGATTTGATCCAGCCAATCGCAAGTTTTCCTATAAAGGCAGTGCCTCTAAGGAAGGAGAAGTTAAAAGTGGAGCAGATAAAGGCAGCACTGAGTCCCTGCTGGTCAGTAGGTACGACAATGTGCTGATGAGCAGTGATAAACAGTCGAACTTAGCGATGGAAGGTGGGGTGGTACCCAAAAGAAATACGGGGTGGTCCAGGAATTTCTAAAACTTTTAAACAGCCATAACTTTTTTGTAGACTGAATTAAGAAACTTTGTAAAGGCAAATTGACTCAGTTTGAGCTCCAGAAATGGAAATCATTTTGTGTGGTTAGCTATGCGCAGCAACGAAGTCCGTCCAACGTCAATTCTGCACTCGTTACGGTCGGGGCGCCACCAAGCCAAACAGATGGAGTATTCTTCAGTGGTACCAGGATTATTCGGCTGGAGGTTCAAGTAAGAGGAAAAAGCGAACGAATAAAAGTCAGTTATTAAATATGATTGTTTCAAGTGTGACTTTAGGTTATAGATGCTTTTCGTCAGGATTCACACGGCGCGAGGCGTGACTTAGCTTTCCAAGAGGGCATATTTTCAAGACCTTCAGTTTTGACAATTCTTAGTGGGTTTAAAGTTTGTAAATTGCTTAATAGGCATGTGTCAAATATAGCAAACAAAACGGGAACTCAAACTGAGTCGATCTGCGTTTAAAAGTGTCAGAAATTCTTGGACCACCCTATATTTGCTTTTACATAACTTCTTTTTAGGTACACTGTCAAAACCACCCAAAAGTCGATGTCGTCCTCTTTCAACACCAATTTGATGCTTTTAAATTAATATTCTAATATTAATTTTTAATTTTAAATTGTGCAATAATAAAAAATAAGCTAAGCTGCTTTTCATAATAACGCTACGCAATCAAAGCTGAGTAAAAATTGGTAAAATTTTTTTGCATTTATTATTTTTTTGCGTAGTCTTCTTAATTTTAGCATACATTTTAATTTCAAGTCAATTATATACAAAACAATTTCAGTAAAAGAATGTGAAACATTACTTATTAATTTTAATGAAAACAAACATTGTTGTGGTGAATTAGCGATAGCTCTTCAAACATAATTCGGAATCATATTTACAATTAAACGGGGGGAAAGAAGGATAACAAAAGTGTTGCTGATTGCTAGGATACAGACAATAAGGATTTGTAAACTGTTGAGAATCATAATGACTGTTCAATCCAGCTGACATAGCCAGTTGGTTTGAAGTATGAAGAGGAGTTTCCAAGCTTGTAGCCTTTGCTGTAGACCCAAATACAGACGAAGAATCGGGAAAGGAATAAAATGAATTATTGGTGATCTTAGATGATGTTGGCATGGAAGAAGCAGTGTAATGGGCATGCAACAGGATGTTTGCATTTGGATAGTCTGTAAAGACAATGTCAAATATCTCAGATTGCTTAACAACCTACAGTAGGTGGGAGGTGTATGTGCAAGAGAACAATTGGCTGATTTGCTCAATTTTGGAGTAGAAGAAAATGATTTTGTTGCTGGAGATTTTCTATGTATGGACTTTTTATGAGCCCTAGAACCCTGGACAACCTCACTATTCGGGGTTGATGTGTGAACAGAGGCTAGTTCATGAAAGTCAAATTTGTACACATATCGTTTTCCATGAACTTAAGATAATGTGTAAAATTAAAAATATTATAATAATGTTATTGAGCATTTTTAATTTTTTTATATCTCCTATCTCTGCGGCTTATATTTGCTGCTTTTAGATGTTTAAATAATGACTAAAAGTGATAATAACTCTAGTATTGCGGGAACGCCTTTCACATCCTCTCAAGCCTCATTGACAAACACCGCAAACTACTTTGGTCGCATCACAGAGTGAGAACGAGCCGAGTTCGACATCCTACTGACAAGAGTAAGCTCTTGTTTTTATGACTAGTTTTTTCAACTTTAATATAACCAAAACAGGGAAAATAAATTTTTAAAAAATTGTTCACGGCTAGCTGTACACGGCTAAAATTGACTAGGGAATGTATATCAAATATGTATGGGGGGCTGTATATTGAAATTTAGCCGAAACTACATTAAAATACCTTTAGACATAATATTTTTGTCATAGTAGTAACTAAAATTTAATTTTCATTTTCATTTTAATCCTTATCTTAAATTCAAAATTCAGTACCGCAATGCCCTACTGAGTTTATCTAAAGATTTTGAATGAAAATTGGAATTATATTAAAAAATGACCAAAACCAACCATAGTTCATGTTCGGCTTGCTAAAATTATTTGTAAAAGAGGGGTGACATTCTGTGACACATAGTAACTGGCTGCCAGCTTATATTTTTACTGTGTATTCTAGGGTTGGCCAATGGCTATAATAGCTAATTATTTAGACAATATCGGCTGACCGACAACTCGTAATTTTCTAGCTCAAAAACTTTCGAGCTCGTAAATTTGAAAACTTGCAAGCCAACTGAAATTTTTCAATAATAAACAATAAATGATAGTTAATAGTTGGTGGGTTTCCTTTAGGTCTTACTTTTCAAAGTAATGAGCAGAAAGCAACTATAACACTAAATAGCTCTAAAGATTCCAAAATCTGTAGCTTTCCAAGATTTCGAGGCTTATTTTTTTTGCTGTATTTTTTTACTATAAAATGTCAAAGCTTATATCCCAAAATTACGTTTTTGTGCGATTAGCAGAGCCATTTTTGTTCAATTTATTTTCAACACCTTACCTTTTTACCTTGTTAAATAGCTAAATTAAAGGGCTGCAATACACTTTAAAATCTCGGAAAAAAAGTTTAAATAAATAATGGAAGTAAAAAAAATAAAATTGGACCAAAAAGAATTTTTTTGACCAAAGAAGATATTAATTATATTGTATTAAGCAAACTAAATAAATGAGTAAGTCTTGCTGCTAAACTTTGTAATTCACAGTACTGGCTAACCTTTTTCTGTCCCCCCAACGCTTGGCTACCTTTAATAACAGTAGTTTAAAATTAATAAAGGAACATTCGAATTCTATAAAGCTACCTCATCGGGGTTTACTAGCTTAAATTCTCCTTGCATACCTTCCCTGAAATATAAACTTAGATTTAAAAATTGGTCAAATAGATTGCCTACCACTTTATGCATTTGGAAGTAGGATCACCAAGCAATTCCAACAGAAATTGCCACAATTGAATCTGACCTCAAAATAAATAATCTTTTTTTTTATAAAAGTTAATGTTACCTTGCGGTATTATGCCCAAAGAAGAAGGACATTTTCCTTAAAGAACTGAGCATTTTCCATAAAGCAAGGTAACTTGTACTCAATTTTCCTCTTATTTTTTTTTGTTAAATTTTAATTCCTGTGTAAAAAAACTAAAACACTACTTGTAAAAACAATAATGAAAAAATTGCATACAAAAATCACATGATCGCAAATCCCATCCCTAATACAAATGATATGTTTGAAAAAAAGAAATATGAGCTCACTTCCACAGCTATTGTTCATCAAATTGTTTTAATTTGTAGGTGAATAAAAGACAGTAAGACAGTTATAAAATAAATCATATAACATGTGTGGCAGCAGCAGCCTAAGTGAGTTTGCTTTGATAAAAAAAAAACCTTTTACTGTGACACTAGTTTAAGAAAGCTTTAATTAGAATTACAAGGCTAGTTAAGTGCTGCAGGTATTAAACATTTCCTGTTATCTAACCATCCATTAGCAAAAAAATTGATGGTTAATCCTTTTCTGCTAAACATATTGAAAATATCGAAGGGTCATTGGATAAGAAGCCTATGGTTTTGTTTAAGGAAACTGTCAAAATTTTATTCTACACTCTGTCCCAAAACTATGGACGCACCCCCCTTTTTCGGGTTTTTGAACAATAATACAAACAAATTTTGCAGTAATTAATTTTAAATAGTTATAGTAGCCCAAAATAAACATAATTAATTCATTGAAACAGAGATTTTGAAAGCTTTTTAAAAAAGGCGATCAATTTTTCGATTCACCCATGTGTTTTAGTGTCCCAAAACTATGGACGCACCCAATTATTTTTTATTCAAATCATGTTATTAATCTTAATTTTTCATGTGATTATATTATTCGCATTTTCTATTTAATTTTGAATTAATCTAGCAAAAAATGCCGAGTTAAACTCAACTGAATGAATTCGGAAAGGGCCAAATCCAGGCATTTGATACCACTGGAAGAAGTAACCGATGGATTGCTAAAGAAATCGGGCGTTCTAAAAGAGTTGTGCGCTCTTTTGTCAACGATATGGAAGGATATGGCCAGAAGAATGCCGGCGGACGATCTAAGAAGCTAACTCCTCGCACAAAACGTTGAATTTAGGCAACTGCAGCTCAAACAACAAGCGTTTATCGCCGAATTCGGGGCGAAATGGGGCTCGATGTTTCTAAAAACACTGTCTGGAGGGCCATCCGAGAAAATTCAAACCTGATCAGAGTGCAAATGAAGAAGTGTCCGAACCTAACGGATGAGCAAAGGACCGCCACAGTCGAATAACAACTTTTCATTTTTTCATGGAAACCTCATTTAAATTTTGGAAACACTGGTGGTATGTTTATAAGATTGGAGATGTAATAGACAAATTCTATATTTTTTGAAACAAGGATAACAATAGCTTTATTAGAAAATAGGTTCATCGAATTTATAGAAATATAAAAGGTAGTAAAGTCTAATGTGGCACTATTTATGAGGTTTACAATAATACAGTTTATTTATACTCTATTTTCTTTATTACAGTCAAAACTCAATAAAAAGTTCACCCTAGGGACCGCCTGTGGGTGAACGTTATATCGACCTGAACCTCATATCGAATATGATACCCTTAAGAACTTCTCACTGAACGTTATACAGAATTTTTTTCATCGCAAACTTGAAAAACTTCAAAGACCGAAAATATAAAGAATATGCTCTTTTATTAAAGAAGATTTAATATGTAAGGACTGTTTTACTCACACCAAGCTCTCTAATCTTGCCATTGAAGAGCTTGCTTTATCCGCTCCAAACACAGGTTGGCACCATCCTTACACTCTGTCGACATCAGTGCAAAGTTTAAAAAGCCGTGTGGCAAGCTATCCAGCAAATCTAAACTATCTACCCTTCCACCAGCGTTTCGCATTCTTTTGGCAAACATGATTGTGTCATCTAGCAGCGGATCTAAGTGACAGGCCTGAAACAAGAATTGCTATTTTGTTAAATTCACAAAAATAGATATTGTTACTACTAATCTAATTGGTGGAAGTTTTTTTAGCAGTTCATCTGGTGCATACAAGGGCGACATTAGATAATCTCTTGGTAACTTTAGCTTGAGAAGTTCAGTGAAATGAGATTCGTGCTGTTCAGCTTCCTAAGTAATATAGAATATATGTTGGATTTTGTTGGATCAGAACTATTGAACAATGAGCAGTTAGAAATTTTACCAACAAACTTCCCACACTCCAAAAGGATCCCTTCCCCCTTAAACATTGGCATTACCGAGATTGGATAAAAAATGAGACGAAGGTTCTTGACGGTGTTTCCAACAATCAGAAGCAGAATGAAAGGCAGAACAAAAATTTCAAATTTTCATTCTGCCTTTCCCCTGCTTTTGATTATTAAAAACACTGGTTCTTGATATCGTCCAAACGAGACATTTACCCAGCTTTTTGCATCAAATTTGGACCTCAGGAGCCCGATATCTCCGCCGAAATCGCTTTTACATTACAACAGGATGTGTGTCAAAAGCATAATATCAACACCATGTTGAATTTAAGCGTGAGCCGCTATTAGAAGTAAGGTAAGTAAAGTTGAGAGTGGGTACAGAATATTCGCATCATCAAATATTTGAAAATGTGAAAATTATTTCAATACAAAACCAACCTCTAGTTGGATTTCGGCAGTGCGCTGAGCAGACATTGTAACAGCTCGGGTCAACTTTTGTTTGTCAGCGTAACCAACAGGAGTTTTGGAGGTGTCATCAAACCAATCGCTGAGGTTGTCAAAAGCATGACCAGCAGCTAAGGCGGCTGTATAGGCAAGACTTTGACTCAGAGATCTACCTTTGTTTCGCTTAAACAAATCTAGTTTACGCAGATGCATACAAAATTAGAAGAAAATACCGAAAGTTTTCTTTTATTGATCTGAACAGGCTGTTTGCTAGTATTCTGGCTTGATGATGAGGCATACAAAGACAGAAGACTTGATATTCCATCAGTTGTGATTGATTTGCGGAAAGAACTGCGTTCCACAACTGCTGCCTTTTCGAGCACAGGTTTTTTTTGCTGTTCTGCTAGGGGCTCCTCTTCATCTATCTGCTTATTCCCGATCGTCCGATGAACAGCTCTAAAAATAAGGAATACGCCATACTTAAAAATTTAGCACTTTTAAGTGGAACTGTTTGCACAACAAGTCATTCTACAGAGCTAAAAGAAGAGTTTTTGTTTAATTTATCTGAAAGATTTTGAGATTTCAGTTATAATTGCTGTAGGTTTTGTGTGTGGAGAGAACTCAATTTTGGATTAAGAAAATTTTTACAAGAATACCTTTTAGTGATTGGATGCATTTGCAAATAGTCGATCAAATGCTCGTCGACATTGGTAGAAGACAAGCAAATATGAAATGGATCTCCATCCACATTGACTGTTTGGGTGTTATAGCTTGAGGTGCCTGTCTCATCCTCTTCTAATTCATCAGTATCTGCATCATCCGTTGTAGCCGGCTGAGCTCTGTTCTTAGAAACATCCGTATTGTCGATATCTTAGATGATATATTTGTTTAAAAAAATTGCTCATTTTGCATTACTTTCACTAGAAACGGCTCTTTTTGGTGATGTGACTTCAGCTTCTTGCTTTGACTGCTCATTTGTGGGGTAATTTTTAAAAGCAGACAAATTCATACAAGAATCGCCTTTGTTTTGAGACAAATTAATCAGCGAGACAATAGACTGAGAGTCTTGCTAAAATAAAACAAATGCTACATGAAAAAGCTGATCAAAATGATAACTTGCACTAAAGTCTAAAAAGTGGTCTCGTTGAGCCTTCTGCACCTGGTCTACATATTCAACCAATGACTTATGTTTGGTCGGACTCTTGTCTTTATTATTAAAGTAGCATTTCTTGTCCAGTCCATCGTTGGAATAAGAACCAGTATAAGCTGTTAAAAAGAAGTTTTAATTGTGCATAAAAATTGAAACAGCCTACCAGCCGCACATCGAATGACAACACCCATGTGCAACAAAGGGTCCATAAAGCTTAGTATACGAGAAGGCGACGGCAAATACTAAATTTAAAAATTCTAGCTCACCAAAAACATGCATTCACAAATTCGAAGGTTCCATCTTAAGTCAAAAAACTACGAAAGAGCTGGAAAATTTTTGAGAAAATAAAAAAATATAGAAATACTTCAAAAACAAAAGATGTAGAATGTAGCGCATACTTGAAACAAAAAAGGTGTGTAGATAGGAACAATCCCGTCCGGAAGTCTCTTCACTTTAAGCTCAGCTAGACGCAGATTTACAGACATGATTAAATTGCCACCAGCTGAATCACCCACCATGCACACTTTTTCACCTGTCCATCCTAAATCTCAATGTTGTCAATCCAGCATAATTTTTTTGACAATTGATTTGCAAACCAAGTTTTTCTGGATTGTTGAGGATGTAAGCATATGCATATAAGACTTCTTCAGTTGCTCTGGGAAAGGGATTCTCTGGAGCAAGGGAATAATCAATGGACACAATGGGGCAGTTCAGTGATTTAGCCCAGCTACGAAGATAGGTCTGAAAAAATTGGTATTTTTTGTTTCCAATGCCTTGGTCACACCTCATGGGATTTAGACGAAGTAGCCACATAGCCTCCTCCATGACAATGGATCACAAGGTAGGGTGATACAGCCAGTTTGTTAGGTGCATTTGGCATGCTCTATATTTGGCTTTGATATATTTCACATTTGTTTACAAACTTACTAAGCCAATTCTGTGAGTAACGGAAAGAACTTTTATTTGTACAGGTCGAACACCAGTGTGGGCTGAAGGTTCAGGAATAGAAACTAGACTTCCGTCTGCAGCTTCGACTTGCATGGCTCCACATGGCAAAATCTCACGATTCTCGCACAGCGCCATGGCTGGGCAAAATAGTTTGCTAGATGGAAATTCAGAGAGATTCCAAAAGCCCCGGCAGAATTCAATATCTGCTTCACGTGTGACCTAGATGAAAAAAGATAAATCAACAATTTTATACAAAATGATTATCTTTTGGTGAATATAATATAGACGAAAACTACCCAACCTTGATGATCCTCACCGCTCTTTGCTCCGGATTCAAAAGCATTTTGCCAGAATTGATCAGGGACCCGATAGCTGCTGAACGTGACTCCCAGGTCAGGCTATAGGTGGCTAGAACAATGCCGATGATCCGAAAGACACGAGTGACCGAGGGAATAAACTAAATATTCTTAATTCACATTTTCTATATAATAGGCTCAAAGAAAACACCTGGAAGCCAAGCAAGCGTCCATAAAAACAGGATGCATCAAGACTTTCAATTCCCTTCAAGATACTGTTGAATTGTCCATATTCACTAAGTAGAGGGGGAAACAGGGACTCCTCTTCTAGCATTGAGATCATTCGTATGACCTCAATAATAGGACATTTTTTAATTAAAAGAACTAGCTTTTACTTGATGAAAGGCTAATGTAAGGAAGCGTAGAATGGCACCAAATGACTCAATCTCTTTGCAATAATAAGAAATTCTAAACATGCGACTTGTTCTGCTTTCGGCACACACTCGAAGAACTGAAATGAGGCGTAGCAGAAGAATATCTGATACGCAGACTAGTGACCTAAATAATTCTTAAATAATTAAACTTATGGGCAAATTGATCACCTAAAACCATTCCCGGGAGTATGCTCGTCATAATCGTATCTGCGTGAAGAATCTTGAAGCTGTGTGACAAGATCTACAAGAATGTACTAATTAATCTTACAGACCTCCTAGATGTTCCCAAATCTTAGAAATATATATAAACACTTCTAGTTATATGCGAGCTTAGAATTTTGCATAACATTAGCTTTGAAAAAAATGTCTGAGGTGCCATAAAGGTTGAAAAATAAAAACCTCTAATAAACACACCCCCTAGAAATGGATTCAAAAATAAACGCCTTGGGGCTATGACCATTTGCGCCTAAATAAAAAGTGCCGCTCCATAAATGTAAATAACCTTTTATAACTACTGAAGAAAGAGAAATTTCATGGCAAGATTCAGCGATTCGAGTGGTATATGTTGAGGACGGGCAGTGACGGAAATACGTTTCGTTGTCAATTGATAGCTACAATAATCACAGGCATTTTTATAGGAATAAGCACTTTAATTTGACAGACAAACTTGATTTAGCAAAGAAAAAACTGCTTGACGTTCCACAGAAAGTTCCAACCCTAATTTCTGTTTGGGAAGAGTGTTTGTGGTGTTCTTAACTTCCATATAACTGAATATACCGCCAACTTTATCAACCTTAAGTGTTAGTAAATGGCTGCTTTCTCCCAAACAGCTTTGGCTCTTAGATTGAGTTCCAAAATTATATTAATGGAATAAATCGTCAAGCATTTTCAAATATGATCCACAAATATTACAGAAGTATATGCTTTTAAAACAAAACAGATCGCCAAAATTTGTTTTACAGTTTAAAAAGGAAAATAGCCCATTAAATAAAATTAAAAAATAATTTTTGATTTTCTTCTTTGTTAGACTTTTAAATATTTATTCTACCCTACAAAGTCTAGCATAAGAAGTCAGTAAAGCGTCCATAAATTGGTAACACTGATCTTTTGATGTTAAGACGGTTGCTTATATGCGTATGCGCATCTCCACCCTAAGCCTCCAAGTTCCTAAACACGGCGTAGGAGGCTTGAAGGGTCGGGATTCGTGATGAATCCGAAAAAAATTTTGAGATATAAATCCTTCGTTATTACTTTTATAATTTTTATTTAATTAAGGAAAATCAAATTTAAAATAGGTAAGTACGCAATTGGATAAAAGAGCAAAAGAAAATTTAATAGTAGTTAGCAATGCTGAAATTTACAGACAAACCTTTTCAACAACATAATCAAAATATCAAGTCTAAATGGAAATTAGACAGAGAAGAAACAAGGAGATAGCACCCGACAGGCTATGGTAGCAAATATATCAGTAAATAGAAAACGACAAACAAAAGGTCACATATTTCCAGTCACATATTTGTTGAACTTAGAAAATTTTTGCAAGAAAAAGTGCCGAACCTAGTTTCTGCGTCCAACCTAATTTATTAAGTCTTATGTTCGCTAAGATTAAATGCAGAGAGCAGAATATACATTTTCTGATCTTCTATGACAAAGGCAAATATCCATGTTCAGATCCCTGATTAGGAGCATCTCAATAAATTATGTTTGTTTATATCTTAATCAAACGCCTTTTGCATTATAAAATAATTAAATTGGTTTTAAAAAAGCTGAAAAACCTACTGAAAGATGCGATACATACAATGCTATAGTCAAGAACAAAAGAGAGATTTGTATCAAAGTAAATATCTGTGGACAATTATGCAGCAAAAATAAGTTATACAGCACTATGTCTGGGGTAGTGAACACTCTTCACAGTCACCACTTTCTTTTTCACTACCTCTTGTTGAGCTATTGGCTGAGCGTGTGAAACGACTGGAGTGCGATCAGTCAAATGCATTTCCGCGTAGTTCAAACTTTCATGGCTGGAGAAATGGGTTTTTGATTGCATACCCATGCTTCTCTTAAATTTTTGGTAAATAAATCTTTTGCTACCAATCTTTTAGCTCTATACGAGCACGCACTTTCTCCAGAAAGATCTATTTTGGTCCCCCAAAGCTAAGTTATTCTTTTTAACCGTTTTCTGGGATTTTTTAAGAAAAAAATGAATTTTTTGAACTTTCCTGCAAAAAGCTACTTGTTCAAAAGTGTCCAAAAAACCTATTTTTTTAGTAAAAATTTTTTAAAATTACCTTGGGAGACCAACGCATTTTTCTCTGGCACGATGCAAACGTATATATAAAGCAGATTTTTTGTCTTTAAAACTTATAAGTTTGCTATAGAGAAAACAAAACACACAAGCATTACACAATCACTTTGGAAAATTATGTTTTTAAAAGAAAGTGGCTGGAAGGAGTGGGTGTAAATTAATAAGTAAAAGATATCTATCAAGAAGAGAGGATAGAAACAGATATTCACAAAATCAGGGGATATGTCCAAGAAAACAAGTGTATTAAATAAAAATTAAGTGAATTGAGATTGTTAAAAGAAAGAACTGCTGTTACTGTAGTAGTCACTTATACAGAAGACATTCGACTCTCGCTGAATGCAACATGCACAGCTGCATCATAAGGGTTCTAAAAAGTTTTTTTATTAGAAAATGGAAGAAAATGTTTTTATGACAGTAGCGTTTTTAACTATAACTTTTGGTATTTTTACTTTTCACTCGGTTTTTGCCTTTTTGTCCCAAAACTTATGAATAAATATAAAATGAAATACAACTTAAATTATTAGTAGTGTTGATTTTTCTGGAAGATAACTAAACTTAATAAATTTCGATTTCTATAGTTTTCTTACAGAGAAACAAAACAAACAAAAATAATAAGAATTCAAAGAAAACCCCAAAATTTAACCGCAGTCAAACCTGGATATAACGGAGCCCTAATATAACGAACATTTTGGCTGGTCCCAGCGGTTCTTTATACCGACGTTTGACTGTATAAAATTTAAAATATGTTCCAATCTGCCCAGTTTTAGACATCGCTAAAACTATTAAGCCTTATCTTATGCTTAACTTTTAGTAAAAACTAGAAGCTGAATTTATTTTTTTAGAAAATTTTTACTATTAGTCTTATTTGTTTCAAAATTATGCAAAAGTGGCAAGATTATGAAGAAATCAGTAAGTAGAAAACCATCCCATCAACTAAGCTAAGCTTTATCTAAAACAGTTACTGTTTCAAAGGTCACGCTCGTTTCTAATGATGGCTTGAATGCGTGCAGGAGACATGATCCTCAAGTTGAGGACTTTAATACTTAAAGGGTCATTTCTCATTGCCTTTGCCGGCAATGAGAAGTGCGAACGTTTATATACACGGGAACATCTCTTTTGTTTACCAATAACTCTTTGGTGGCATCCAAACTTTTTTTGAAGAACCAGAAAAGAGTATTGTGTCCCCAGTAAGTGTCCCGCTCACGTCCAAGTTTGGGCGATCTCCATTATCCGCAATGGCAATTATCCTTTAAGTGGGAACTTACAAGCATTTCAAGTTTGATTGTAATGTAATCAACATTGATTTTCATGTTAACTATCTCATATTTAACTCCTGATTTCAAAGTCAATAATGTCACAGCCAACTAACGTGCCATATAAGCCTCTAGTGCGCATTCAAGCCTCTGTCAGCAGCGATGACCGGTATAAAAAGAAGAAGGAATCACACATAAAAAGGCTTGCTATGCTCACCTCAACCGTTTGGAAGCACTCCTTTTGAGCTGGCGCAAAAGTTGAGGTGAGAAGAGAAGCCACTGCACACACCCTCAATGCCACCACAACAAACAAATAGAAAATAACCAAGGTTAATTACTACAAACAACAAAAACAACCATTAATGCCACATCATAACTAATCAAAAATTAAGTTGGGGGACAGGCACACAATTAGTGGAGCAAACACAAGTTAGGCACTCAAACAACAGCTTCTCTACTCATGTAGACTTCAGAAGAGCTGATGTTGGATGTCGATCTCACCTCGCCTGCTATCCCTCCATTAGGACTAGAGCCATATATTCCTCTGGTCACATCATCTGTGTAGGAGTCGTGCACACTATAATGGATTAAATTAGAAAGTAGCTGGGTAATACTTTCTAACTAACCCTGACTTCAGTTTGTCGCTGGAATATTGCGCTTGGGTGTCCTTTATTTCTGAAAAAACACATTTATTTTTGGTGTTCTTATTTTCTGAAGACTCACGATCAAAGCACAAGAGTTGCCACCTCATGCACAGAATGATGACTATGACGAGAATTAAGCCAGCAGCCACAACCGCTAGTAAAACGATTAGCCATGTAGGCGCACCGCTCAACTCTGAGCTCCCATCTCCCAAAAGATCAGCTAGGTGGACGGGAATCCTGCAAATAGGTATTCAAAACCAGAGACAGAATTTTTGAATGATCGAGATTAATTTGTACACCCTTTAGCCGACATTTCCACCCGAAAAAAGATATTGGATATTTGAACTTAAACCATTTACCGTATTTACTCTATTAAGCAGGCATGCCCGCTTATTTTTCGACCCTTTGCTAGGGATCCCGCTTATTAAAGGGTTCGCGCTCATTAGAGGGTGCCCGCTCAATTTTCGACCTTTTCTCGTATCGTAGTTCAAATATTTTAGGAAACACAATGAGATGGATCTCAAACGACTCAGGAAGAGCTGCAACTTCATCGCTTAATAGAGTAAAGACGGTAACTCAATTTTGATTGGAAATTGTGGTGGAGACACAAATTTTTCTCTTAGAATTACGTTTCTACAGAACGCAAGGATGCTTACATATAAATTTATAAAGCATTTAATTATATATACGTTGTTGAACCAACAACAAAAAAGGATGTGTTGTAACAACTAACTGTTTGGCTCCGTATTGGTTCTGCAGTTTGAGCACAATCTGCCGACTTTGGTCATCGTCGTGGATGGGGGAAATCCTAAGACGTGCAAAAAAGCAATTGGGTCTAAAGTATTTCCAATTTATTTTTGAATTTTATAGAAAAGCAAAAAAATACACAGTGTTATTCTGGGTGGTGCCTTCGAAATAGAAGTTGTGCCAACTTAAGTAATTGTTATCAGTTATTATCAGTTTGCAATAAAAATTAAATTCTACTTTTGCCCCATCTGAATATCATTTCCGTCTATAGAGAAAGTGACCTATAAAATTTACGAGAAATTAGTGGAAAATTTCTTGGAGCAATAGTCGAATTTTTACTTCTCTCGGAGGCTTAGGCATAGGGTCTGAACAGTAGTGAACCTGAACAGCAGCAGTATTTTGCGTATCATATTGCTCCACTGAGGTCTCTACGTCGGACTCCATTGGCACTAAAGTATTTAGTTAGAAAAAATAAAAAGGGCGCTCATTAGAGGAAATACGGTAGTCTAAAAGATACAGTAAAGCAAAAATCCGGTTTTAACCAAAAGCTTGCATTTTTTTTTCTAAACTTTTGAGATTGGGCTGTTCTTTTTAAATAGGAGCCTATTTCTCATGACAATGATTACCTCCCTGAACCTGCACATTCAACACACGATCTGGAGCTTGCTCCAGGCTTGGCGAGCACTCAGGATAACCCTGGGACACATAAGAGCAGGCTGAACACCAGTACTGACCAGAAAAACTGTAGTTAGAGATTTGAAGATCACCTAAGAACAAATATTTTTAAAATTGGAAAATGTGCAATTTAATTATAAACTTGCATTGGGCATTTAATCGAATCGCACCAGATGCCTGTTGCATTTGAATTTCTCTGTACCTTAAAAACCAAATGCTGAAGCCGACCCCACATTATAGAAAATAAATGGATATACGGGTTATTTAATCCTTGAGGGCAAGGTGCATCCACTACCTTAAAAGTATTAATATAAAAGCTGCCGGAAAGGTGTTACAAAAAATACTTGTCCATTGCTTTTCCTCAACTTCCAGAAGACTACTGGTCTAAAATAAACAAGGTCAATAATCAAAGGGTCTATAATTAGGTCTAACCTTGGATTTCCTTCTACAACGCATTGCATGGAAACTCGCTGGCCAATGTCTACTTTGTTGCCAGATGAAAAGGGAGCTCCTGCTTGAAGCTCTTGAAAATTGTCTTTTATAAGACGTGCAGCTGCTGCAATACAACCAAATATATTGTTTTTTTTTAATCACCGAATAACCCTTACTGTAAGGATCAATATACACGGCTTGAGAAGTGGGTACATCAGATTCGCTAAAAAGACCATTGTTGGCTGAGCACTGGATAGCCTGACCAATCATTTCAGAGCCGATAGAAATCTCCGGTCCGTTTCCATTGATTTGTCCACCGTTTTTCAGCCACCTAAAATTGAAAATTATTTGACTGCTGCGTCTATATGGAAAATATTGTTGTGTAGAATATTTGTAAAAGTGGCTCAAATCTTTTATTTCAAAAATGCTCTACCTGAAGGTAGTTGGAACAGGATGTGCATTCACAGAGCAATGCAAAGTCTTGCGTCTAGGAGTCTGTTGGCAAGCTCCAGTGGCGTCTCTAAAATTGACGAAAAAGTAATTTTTTGTGGAAAATTTGAGGCTTAAGTTACCTAACACATTCCACATAGAATTTTAATCCTTGGTTAGGAATGGACACAGGACCTAAATAATAAATTTGAGTGGTCGTTTATAAAAATAGAGAATGACCATTGCCACTGCTATCAACAACATGAACTTGCTTCAAGTAACGTACATCCACTACAGAAGGACTGGAATCAATAGTTCCACCGTTGATGTTAGCTTGACAGATAATGGTTGCTCCTGTCCACAGAGGATTTGCTTCAACAGTGGGCAGAGTGACTGTCTGTTAATAAATTTTATATTAAAATTTATTATTATTAAATTACTTATAAAAGGTTCCCCCGATAACCAAAAAGAACCAATTTTTGATTACCGTATTTGCTCTAATAAGCGGGCACCCCTAAATGTAAAAAAATGTGTTTGTGCAATTGTGTTTTTGACCTATGTTCTGCTAGTATCTTTTAGACATGTTATATAGCAAAATGTAGCTTATAATCTAGGCTACATTTTGGTATATAACATGCAAATAAGACACCAGCAGAACATAGGTCAAAACACACAATACCACAAACACATTTTTTTGAATTTAGGGCTGTCCGCTTATTAGAGTAAATACGATACATGATATCTAAAGATTCAACTTTATCTTCTTTCGTACAGCTAAAAGTTTTTTGCAAGATTGCCTTGCCAGGAGTGCAACATGCCGATACCTTTAACCGTATTTATTTTGTCAAGCTAAAGTAAGGAAAAAATCAGAAAAAAGTAAACAAGAAGACAATAGACTTCTTCTAAAAATTTAAAAAATAATAGGAGAAGAAGCTGTTTTTTCAAATGTTGAAAAATAATAGAGTTCTTTTTTTGAAAACCTGTTTCTCACATCTTTAAAATTAATTTTGTCTTTTTAATTTCCAAAAAAAAATTCTTTTCAGCACTTTCAAATCAACATAGAATTATAAGGTTCAGTTATTTAATACAAATCTGCGATCTTTGCACCCCAAACTAGGAAGGCAGGCAGGATTCAGTACGAGGAGAACAATAACTGTTTGTTTCGCCTATACAAAAAATCTGTTTTCCATCCGCGTTCTATATAATTGTACTAAATTTTGTCCAGCTTGAAAATCGTTCTCACTTTTCCAGCCTTTTCTCTTTTAAAACACAACAAAAGGTGTATTCTTGGCCACCCATTCATAATTACACCCTAGAAAATGGGGGCATACACAAAAGCAAGGTCAACCCCATTGTTCTTGCCACAAAAAACGGTGAAACTCAGTCCCACCTGTAGGAGGACGAGGAAAATGCATGGTGTGCCGGGGAAGGGTCCTACTCTTGGAGATAAAGAAAGAAAATAGCTGCTTAAAAGCCCTCTTTGAAAGTTCAAGTGGATACCGATGGGGGTTAACAAAAGGTATTTGTCGGTGCTTTTTTTGTTTTGTTTAGCGGGGCACATGGTTAAACCAAAAAAACAAATGTGTCAAATTACTACTCTGCTGAAAAAAACATTTACGGTAAAAAAGGCATTTGAATATTGTTTTTTTGTAGTGTAGAAAGACCCGTGAAAAGTCGTCACATAGGTACATAAAGAAACAATTAAGCAAAAAAAAAAAGGTTGGTGGACTCAAAAATAATGGTCAGGAAATAAAGGAAAATGACCTTGCGCGTTGAAAATTGGACAAAGAATCATCATTTTATGTGTTCTGTCATCAACAGAAATGGCAGGATCACTAATCTGTGTGTATGCTCACTCACATGGAAATATTAAAAGTTTTGGGGATTTGCAGGTGGCACTGAGAGTGCCTGCTCTGAGGGCATACGAATTGGGCATTTGAAAAAGGTCACGTTTTCTGGCATTTCCTGCTTGGCTTGCAGCTCTAGTTTAGTCACTATTAGGGCAGCAGTAAGTTGAAGAGGTAGAGATCCAACAAACTACAATATTTATAACCGTTTTGTATGTCAATTGAAAAATAAAGAGAGATCTACGCCATGTTTTTTTCGAATAAACTCATCCTGACCGTCACAAGGGTCGTTTGAAATTATGATTTCTTATGGCTTAACCACCCAAAATGAGGTACTTTAAACACGGAAAAAAATATAGCCCTGAATATGCAAACAACCACTGTGAAAACAACCCTCACAATAGACACAGGAAAAAAAAAGTTATGTTATGCAACGATAATAAGGATCAGCAGAGTAAACAGCAATGACCCATTAATTTCAACCTTTAGATTGCTCCTATTAGCGCGAGATTTTGGGTAATCAAGAGGGTGGTAGGGCACCACTATGCAAACAACTGACTGCAAGCTGCATAAAAATTACACAGAAGAAGACAAATAGACTTGCGAACTAACAGAATTCAATATACAGTGAAGAATAAATATTTCTGCAAGATGTTTCTTAAAAAACCAACCGGAAATCCTGCTGAGCCTGTTAAATCTTGGGCTGAATTGAGAAAATTAACCATATCCGTGATGTTTTTCTGAATACAGTCGACACACACAAATCTCAGTTGTCCAACTGGTGCTTCTTAAAAATTGTACAAATTAATTAGTTCTAATTTTGATTTAAAAAAGTTGGCGCTACTAGAATATACCTAAGACAGCCCCACGGCTGTACATCATAATTACAAACATTTGTTACGCGGTACACTTGTTACACAGTCACTTTGTTACGCCACAAAAGTTTGCATATACTCATTTACAGCACTCCTTTTTTTAAAGGATTTCTTTATTCTGGGGCACCCCAGTAAGCAAAAACATCAGGAATCCAAATCTGAAAATAGAATTTCAAGAAGAGGTTTGGTTGCTGATATATGATCAAAACTAGGAGAAGAAAGGATAAAAACTAAGTTTGCGGCTGGCTATAGTCATATCTCAGCAACCAAGCCTCTTCTTGAATTGTTTTTTTCAGGTCTGGATTCTTGAGGTCTTTTTGCCAAAAAAAAACTGTTTTTAAAGGGTTTAAGGACTTTATAAGGGGGCGAAGGGACAAGAATAAGATCACTTTGTAATAAGGAGGGCCCACTCAGGAAAAGAGAAGATCTTGAACATAATTTCCCTCAAAGGGACCTACCGCATAAAGAAGCTCTGGCATGCTATTTTCATGCATCCAGAGCTTTTTCTCGAGTGATTTATCTCTCAGGTATGTTTGTATTTAACATAAAACGTCCACAAATATTACCAGAAACACAGTAGATAGTTTCCTTAGCATTTTTGCCCGACATTGTCCAAACAATTTGACTAAGATGCTGAAATAATTAGAGCTATAAAGTGCTCTTATTTGATTGAAAGGCATTTAACTTGTGTGTTGGCCACTTGGAATGGCTGTGATGAGATCTTGACTTGAGCACTAGCGGTGGATGTGGAAGGCAGCATTGGCTGAGCTAGAGAAAAGCATATAAGGCTTAGGCTAATTTTAAGACAATAAAGGTCTACCTTCTAGGCATATGAAATTGCTCAATAGTACCGTTAAGAACGGCAATATCGGCAACAAAATCATTTCACAATGCTAACGGCCTAAAAATTTGCTTATAATAGATACAGGGCGAAAATTTCCGACATTTGCGCGCCGAAATTTGCATTTTCGGCGCGCAAATATCGGACAACGTATGATACACGTGAGTTTGACAAAAAAGAAACGAAAACATAATAACTTTAAAAAGATGTTATTCTCGTTGTTTCTGTCGCGCTCGCAATGGAACAACTGAATCTATATCTTTACAAGTGATTACATTATAGACATATTTGAAATGCCTGTTGAAATATTGAAATGCCAAATAGTAGCAGTGAAATTAAGATTTAACTACATTACAGCTAAACTTCAAGTAATCGATGTTACCGTGGACCCTTTAATAATTTGGCCTTTTCTATTAGTCCCCCCCCTACGACAAGGTCGAAAAAGCAAGCAAAGAGTTGAATAAGTCTATACAAATTCCAATCGGTCATCAGTCAAAGTTATCCTCCGCATTGAAACCGATTTTTTTAGTAATTTCTCCTTATTCTTAAATAGGTCTTTGTCGAGAAGGGTAGATTTTACACAGATAGCAACAGCAAAATTAAAAAGAGAAAAGAGAATAAAATAGAAGGCAGACGAGAGTTTGTCAATGCTTAATGATTGCCAGCCAGCTAAGGATTCGAGGGTGTCAGTGGGCGAAGAAAGACAAGGAGTAAAACTGCATCCAACGACAACAGCAGCAACCGTTGATGACTCAGGGGAGAGTGAAAAGTGTTGCTGATGGAAAATAATTTTCTTCTTCTTCTGTAGTGCTTGACTTTCCTTCTCTCCCTTGTGTTTATTGTTGTTGGTTGTTCTTCTTCTGCTGTTGATGAGTGGACATTTGTAGCTTGCACTTTTTTGTACTGGATGTCAAAAAAAACATTGTGGCTGGTGAGAATCACTTATTTGAAGTAGCCAACACTTTTCTCTAGTATTGTGAGTTTCTCTCCTTTATTAGAGAAGATATCATTAGTGTGTTTGTAATGATTTTGAAAAGGCGATTAACAACGTATATTTAGTGGAAGCGAGGAGAAGGGGAAGAAAATGATTGCAATTGCCCAAATGAGAAACAACGAGAAGATAAAAAATAAATTTGAAAAAGCAAATAGGCTAACTACCGTATTTCCTCTAGAGTTGATTTCAACATTTACTATTTTATAGTTTTTTTGGTGCTAAGGTTGTACACACCACTTAAGTTCCTTTGCAAAATACCTTTCGTATGTCATAGCTAAATATACCTTTAAATTTGACTTTTAGCATATTAAAATCTCGATTTCGGTGTTAATCAATCACAAATTCATAAAAGGATCAAGCAGCACAATTAGGCCATGCCCACAGATGACATGATTTTAGTCGATCTATAAACTCATGGTCCAGACAACAGTTATTTGAAAAATTTCTCCAATTTAAGCTCATATTTGGGCAATCAGTATAATATTAAAAAAAATCATCATGTCGGCCAGATTATAAGGAAAAGAAAAATCACTAAAGAAAATAAAGATGGAGCATGCTCTGCGCATCACAAACACATATACGCGAAAAAATGTGGAAAGGAAATGAAATAGTAGTAAAGGGACTTTTCTTCTCTCACCTTGCTTAGAACAAGCACATATTGATAGGGCAGCAGAAGGGAGACAGGCAGACAAAGAAAGGAGAAAGGTTTCCCACCTTTCTCCACAATTAACCCCACCCCTCCCTACCTGACCCTGCGCACCTCCTCGGCTGGGACGCGCACTCTGAGGGTGGGCTGGTCACTCTAGCAGCTTGGCCTTGTATTTTTCCTCCTTGTGTATGAGAAAAGAAGAAAAGGATGGATGGTCGTTAGTATAAATCATATAAACACACATACCTGCTTCCCTATCCTTCAACCCACCCATAGTTTGAATAGAGGCCAGTAGAATAAAAAAGATGACCCAGCCATATATGTCCTAAGCCAGTGGTTTGCGAGCGGTAACAGAAAGAAAGACGATCAGCAGTGGGTTAGGTATGTTGACCTATTAGATTTTGCCGTATATGCCCTTCTTTTTTGCTTTTACTGCATAGTAGTAGTAAAAGCATTTGGATGAGTGCACAAATCACATTGTTTGGAGTGAGCAAGAGGGTATCGAGTATTTGATTCCAAAGGAATTTGTTGTTTGAATGACAAACAAAGTGTTCTACATATTGCACACTAAGTTTTACCACAAATCTACTTCTCTCCCTCTTCACTTTTCATGCGCTCCCTCTGATTTTGTCTTCATATGAGAGCAAACATAACTTTTTAGGCTTGTTTTGTGGTGTAACAATGCATGAAAGAAAAATAAGTTAAACAAAGAAAAATAAGAGAGTGTCCTAGTTTAAAAGAGAGTTAACAAACCATTCAACTTTGATTACAGAGTGACACAAAAGCTTTCAGGATTTTGAAAAGACATGAACTTTATTTTTCTAAACATGAAAAGGCAACGTGATAAACTAAAATAATGCTAACTACCGTATTTCGGAAATACTATTTCCTCTAATAAACGCCTTCCCCCATTCAAAATCGTGTTTTAGCATTGTGTTTTTGACCTACTTTTTCCTGACAACTCTCAGACAAGTTACCACTTAAATGGTAGCTGAAACAATAAGCTAAAATTTAAGCGGTGCCTTGATTGAGAGTTGTTCCGGAAAACTAGGTCAAAAACACAAAGCCAAAAACACGATTTTGATTGTGTGTGTGGGAGGTGTTTATTAGAGGAAATACGGTACCTAAATCTAATATATTTTCGAAATGACCGTTTCAAACAGCTAACCTTTCCGAAACGACTTTATCTTATAATGTCACTTTTTCATCAAAATAACTTCAAAATTGAAATGTTATGAACAAAATAGAACTGCGATGAATGAGAAAATATAGAACATTTCATATCGATTAAAAATGACACAAGAATAAACCTTCCTTTTCTAATGCATTGACAATCCTGGGAAAACCTTATTTATCTAAAAGTGTTCACAAAATTTATATAATTAATTGACTGTATGCAATTTGACACTTTTGTTACCAAAGCAAAACGCAGATTTTCTAGATTAAATTGATTTTATGCTCCGCAACCAACAGGCAGAGTCTGTGTAATTAAGATGCACCTCCTAACATCCGAAATACAACTAGCAAGTATTTTTGCTACTTAATTCTGCCACTTATTTCCTACTTGCAAATTAAGCTAACAACCAAACACACTTCTTAAAGATTTTTGAAGATAATGCAAGACAGTCAGCAAAATTGAGCGTTCAAAAGTGCAAGGTTTCTCTTTGCGGCCATAAAGGTAATTTTTTAGTCACCATAGTCAAAACAACTTTATGCCTTATTTTTTTTTTTGGTGAGAAGACGCAGAGAAATGGGTGGTGTATGGGTGTAAGTAAACACCACTTGGTGGTTTTTAGCAGCAGAACTGAGCCGATCAGGAGTAATGCAAATGCTGCTTTCACATCCTTTTGCTTATGTAAATGGGCAAAAGCCCTTCTTTTTGTGCTCCCATTTGGGGTTGATGATTGTTCTGCTTTGCATCGATTGCTTGTAACAAGGCATTTTAAGAATAAAGAAAGGGTTGGGAAGCAGGACGGATCAAGTTGCTAAGAAGATTTAAGCAAAAGGGGAGCAGGAAAATATTTCTGGTTTATATAATTTTAAAAGAGATTTCGCCACTTTTTAGACAAAATAAGACAAATGGTATAAAAATAAAGGTTTTTTTCTCGGCTGGAGCTTGGAATAACGGGTGCCGACCCAAAATTTCGACTGTAGTAAACCCAGTTATTTTGGAAATTTATATTAAGTCATCAATACATGTGATATGTCATTTTAAAAAGCAGAAAAAATGGTACACAACCTATTTGTCTTACTGGTTCTTAGTGAATCCATCTCTGCGAATGTGATCAATCCTTTTCTTTATGCTCATCGCCAACTTGTGTACAACGTCCAGCGGCATTTGCCTTAAGAATAACTTGATGCCAATTGGTGAGCTGGCGGATGTTTTTAGCTTTCCAACCATTAGCCAGACTCTTCCTTTCAAAATTATTCTTTCTCTTTGACTAATTTAAAAAAAAATTCGAACAATTTCTAGCAAGAGTAATCACTGTCTCCAAAATTAAAAACAGCCAGAGCACCAAGTTGTTATATAAAAATTCTAAAAATATATTTTTTATCGGATAGCACAGCCATTAAAAAGTTTTTCGACTGGTTTTCTGCAAAATCCTTTGTAAATTATTAGCCATTTTTACGGTGTCTTCACAAACCAATGACAAAAATTGTAACAATTTTTGATTTGTTATGCTTACGCATTACTTTTTTACTATGCATGTTTTCCCCTTATATTTTTTGCATTGTATTTACGTCTTATACGTTTCTAATAAAATTCCGATACCTCAAAACTGCTGTTGTTAATATGTTTCTTTCGCATTTAAAAAATTGTTAACAACAAAGACTCTAATAGAAAAATGGAAGGAATGCTGAGCATCAATGGTTAAAAGTGGTGAATAAACGTGCAATTTTATGAAAAATACAATCAATCGCAATAGGACACATTTTTTTATTTTTAATTCGAAATTAAATGTGCAATGCCTATTTAATCCAGATTATGTTAGTGATTAATTTAACCCAGTATAATGACATAAGCGCAGTCCATATGCTGGTTAAATCTGACCGGTGTGGCTGTTTGCTTTTTTCTCGATTCAAGAGCTTCAATCAGACTATCGTGACTCACAAGCCCCGAGTCAATGACTCACGAGTCATGTTTTTAAAAAAGTGAATTACGAAACTTTCTTATAACTTTGAATCAACAAATTCAAATTTTCACACCAGTGCGATCAAATATTGATTTAATTGACTCTGAAATTATCTATGTCATAGTTTAATTCAACTAATTAATTATCTTATGCTTTACAAACATAAAAATAGAGCACATATATGTTGCTAAGCTAAAAATCTGTATTTTTCTCTTTTATCACCTTTAGATTTATCATTTTAAGAAAAAGGGACTCTATTGTATTACCTCCACCCCCCCCCCCCCCAAAAAAAAAATTATACTACTCCCGCCTCTCAAAATTTAACTCAAAATTAAATTTATTTCTCCATTATCTTGCTAGGATTCATCTCACAGGTATGTCTGTGCGCGTATCTCTAGCTCTCAAGCCCCCGTCACTCACCCCTTATAATACAGTAGTACTGAAGAAGGTTTTTTACTTAAAAATTAAAAAAATCATCGGAACTTTCAGTGGTGGACTGGTAACCGTGACTCATTTGTTTGTTTTCAGTCTGTCCATTTTTTGCTGTAAGGCAACAACATTGTAATTGAATGGGCTTTGGAAGTCCACACTGGCAGCGTCCATTATATGTAAGCGGGGGAGGGACAGAACTGCAGCCAGAAGTTGTACAAAACTGCTGCATTCAATAAAGAAATGTGTGTGTGGAAAAGCATGGAAAGCAGCACTACTAAAATAGTTGGCTGCTGCAAGCCGTTCACAGAACTAGGAGCAAGGAATTTAAGGCAAACATAACCTCTTTTCTTACTACTATTAATATTTCTTCGTCGGACTACCTAGAAGGTTTGGCTATTCTGGAGTGAATGTTTGCTATTAAATTCTACTTGTTTGTTGCCTCGTTGTCCAACTTTTGCTTGATTGATGTTGTCAAAGGCATTGTTCCTCGGCCAATTATTACTTTACACGATGGACATATAGGACTCTATGACAGTTTGATGGAAACTCAGTATACGGGTTCAGTGTTTGGCAAAATTTAGAAACTCTGATTTTTTTTATTTAAAATTAATTAGAGCTAAACTAGAGGATCTTACCCATAATATTCTAAGCAAGTATTATTGTCTAAAAAATTGCATACAATAAACATCCCAGCTTATTTTAGGCCTCCTGAAAACTTTTAAGCAACCTAAAAATACTTTAAACACTCCAAAAAAGATCATAGTGAAATCCAATAAAATGTTAGGTAATAGCTGTAAGTACTTGAGATGTGCTGTACTTGGGGCTTTTTTAAATAAATTTATAAAAAGGCGACAATTGTTGCTAATACAGAGAGCATAGTTCCAACTAAATGCGGAAGGCTAAAGCTTAAGTTCAAAGCTTAGTTAGTGTATACTTTGGACACAGGAGCTAAAAAAAGGCTTTTGAAAGGTGTTGGGATGCCTAAACTTCATTAACACCTTTAAATAAGGAATGTTTGCTCTAAAACTCATTGATATTTAAGAATTTATGACTTTACTGATTTACATACACAACAAAACTCCACTGATGTAATTTTTTTATAAACTTTTAGGAACAATTGTTGCCGGAAGACCATATACTCTGGATATCTACATGGGTGGGTTTTCAAACTTTTGTACCATTTTTTTTGAGTTTTTTAGGAAATACTGATCAGTAAGTGCTTTAGTTTAAAAATTTAATTTCAATAATTTCAATAAAGGTATGACTATG
This sequence comes from Subanguina moxae, assembly GCA_000981365.1. Lineage (NCBI taxonomy): Eukaryota > Metazoa > Nematoda > Chromadorea > Rhabditida > Anguinidae > Subanguina > Subanguina moxae. The sequence goes on along the minus strand of BBSZ01002081.1, from coordinate 24,673 downwards.
TGATTGACCAATGCACCTACAACCACAAGCAGACATTTATTGATAAATTTGGGTTTGACGACCAAAAATTTATTTAAACTATGCATATCTTTTACTTTAGATGTTTGCAAAACAATAACATTTTCCTGGAAAAATGGGAGACCGACCAATACACTGCTGCTGGTGCCATCAAACGCACACTGGTATGACTTTTCTAAATTGTGCAGGATAAGCTTAAGAAGGAAATTGTCTAAAAAAATGGTTAAATAATTTTTAAGAGACAACGAAAAAATTTAAAATTTAGGTGCATTTGGTGGCTGAAGAGTCTATTCTCTATTTTGAGTGTCAAATAAAGGTGTTGGAGTGCTGTGGATGTGCAGAGGTAGTGTTTCTTTTTGTAGTAGGATAAAATTTGATAAAAAAGAAACCTGATTGTGTTCAACCATATTTTTTCTTGTATATTGGCGCTTTGGCGCAGGCACGCATTCTTTCCCTCCAATTTTCAACCACCGAGGCGAGCAATTCGACGTCGATTTTATCCCATGCCTATTGAAGAGCTTCCTGAAGTTGCACGAGAATGGCGTACCGATGACTGTTGACTTTTGCTTCCAGAATGGCCCAAATTGAGTAATTGAGCGGATTGCGGTTGAAAACGACGAAAAAAAGATGTTGATTGAAGTTTTGGCGCACCCTGTATATATATCCCAATTTCAGCTATCTTGCGAGAGACGTCCCCCAATTAGTCAGTATCCTATTTATCCTGTGCCACTCACCTGTTGCGGCCCTCCTCTATTGCCTCCTGCTCCACCCGTTGTGTTCTCAGGACACAAAGACTGGTTTGGACTATTGCCCTGGTGGTTGTGGTTGCTTTTCTTGCTGCTTCTTTTCCTCCTGGTCACTCTATTATGCTGTTTATTAGCTTTTTGTCTGGCAAAAACTAGAGGCAAAGTGCATTCCAACAAAACAGTTATTCCCATCAAACAACCTCCTCCTATCTTCAGGTGTTGTTTTGATTGCACTTAGTCTTGTGAAAATAACTTTGCTAACGTCAATTAATTTGATGTTAACTATTTCATAGCCAACTATGATTATAAAGGTTGACTATGTCATACTTAAATGCTAACGGTAGTGTTAACTGTCTCATAGTTTACTTTTGATTATAAAACCAACTGTTTCATACCCGATTTAGTTGTTAGCTGTTTGAAGTTCAACTTCTAGTTTTAGAGTGGACAAGGTTGCCCAGACGGTGCCAGAACACCGACAAATCAGTCAACAAACCAGTTTCGAGAACTATAATTTGAACAATAAATACAAGGACAGCAACCACATGATGCAATTCGATGATCATGCTAGCATCTCTTTAGATGACCAAGGCTTATCTCAGGGCAGGAGAGTAGTCAGTCAAGAAGGTAGCAGGAGAAGAGGAGGCGAGAGAGCCTATTTTGGCCAAGCAAACAACTTTGTTCAGCCCTTACACTTTTCCCCCTATTTCGATAGAAGAGAGCAGTGGGAGGTGCAGGTGGACGAGTACAATGAAAGTGTGATTGACACAACTACTCATTATGGTAGCAATTTAACAATTATTTAAAATTTTCGAAGGTTTAAATATCTTGAAAAGCACATTTTTCTGAAAAAAGCACCATACGAAGGCTTCTTTTAGCCTCACATTTTGAATTTGCCAACTTTTTCAGACTACACTTTAGGATTAACACTTCGGATTAATCTCAAGGGTAAGTCTGTAAGCGAATCTCAAGACCTAAGCCCCCGCATACCCTACGGTCTCCCCCCTTTGCATTATAAGTGATTTAGAGTGAGTTAGGCAAAAAAAAAGTAGCAGGCGTCAAATTCAATTTTATAACTGAATGTAAGGCTTCGGGCCCTTCCGCACACAAGGTAGGCGCTCTTAGACTCGCCTTCAGTCTCACATTTAGCTATAAAGGCTTCTAATAGGGTAATTAATCCCGTTGCCGTTGTTCTTTTTGCGTTGTCTTTTTACCCGCCACCATTTAGGGGTTATTTCGGGCGTTATACTAAAGTGTAGTTTCGCCGCCTTTATTATTACGGTTGCCTAATAGATGTAAAGTAATTCAGATTTATTTTTAGAGAACTACCCCCCACCAAACCACGAAGAAAACTCATCCACAATGAAAAGGACTAAATATGTGCCTGTGCATCGCCCCTTCGAAGACAGTGAACACCGGCAAATGCAGAAAGAACTGGAAGATCATTTTGTAAGAAAACCAAGATCTCTTTCCCATGAAATAATTACTGCACGAAGAGAAGAAGAATTCCAAAAAAGAAGAAGCTCTCCTGAAAGAGACACCTACAGAGAAGAGATTTTAAGAACTATGCGCCAGTCTTCAGCTATTTAAATATAAGTACAATCAGCATTTTTTTGGCTAAACTAAAGCATAAACTAAAGCATACTGGCCTAAAAATGAAGGTTGAACATAGTTTTGATTACTGGAACTCACCGCATATAAAAACTCTGGTGTGCATATTATTTTTAAGCTCTATGTTCCACACTATGATGATCTATAAATCACTGTGTTTCTTTTAATATTTAAAGTCATTTTTAAGAGCTTTTTTCAATCTTAAAAATCTTAATTAAAAAGTCTGCAGTTGCACTTTTTAATCTATTAAAAACGATAAGATTAACTATTTTCGACAATATCAATTTTTTAAATTCTTTTTTGTAAGAGCAAAAGGTTATATCGGCTACTCTCTCCTTCTTCCCAGCAGAAGTAAAGATGACGTACGCCTCGAGAACGTACCAGCTGCCGCAGCCGCTGTTTAACCCGTCTGGACGCAAGAATACCAATCCTCCTAAGCAATTTATGCAGAAACAGTATTCACAGATGGTTAATCAATATGAAATTTTACTGGATGTCTTACTTGAAAACAATCGACTTTACTACTCCTTGCTTGACCGTTTTGACCGTCTCAGTTGGCAATTCAGCTCACTTGTGGACGAACAAAGCAAAACTCAAAGCATTCTGGCAAGTCTCCAACTAGCAAATGAGGCCAAAAAACCAAAGTGTGTTGCTTCGTCTGTGGCGCACCAGTCTTCAGCAAAGATAGAGGTGACCAAACCAGAAAATAAGATAAAACTGATTGAAAAAGAAGTAGCTGCCGAAATTACTAACAACGGTTGTAAAACAGATGAAAAACTCAAAGATGTTGTGAAGAAAGAAGAAAAAACGGACAGCAAGAGGAACAAAAAGAAGAAGGATAACGGCAAATTTAAAAAAGTAAGTGCTCTTTTTATGGCTATTTAAAGATTTTATAGACTATAAGGAAAATTGTGCGTTTTTTAGAAAGGTTCTAAAAAACCGTCTTAAAAACTTTTATATCAACTTTATAAGCTGCCAAGGCTATTTCTAAAAATACTTAAAAAAAAAGAGACCAAAAGTTTAATGTCTTTTAAAAACTTACTAATCATTGGCCTTAATAACAAGAGAATTACCGTATTTTTTCTAATAAGGCCCACCCTTGATCTAAAATCGTGTTCTTGGCATTTTGTTTCTGACTCAACTTTTCCCAATGACTCTCAGGCGATTTACCAACCAAATTGAAGCTGAGAAAATAAGCTGAAATTTGGTTGGCAAATCGCCTGAGAGTCATCTGGAAAAGTTGATTCAAAAACAGAATGCCAAGAACACGATTTTAAATCAAAAGTGATGGGGTCTTATTAGAGAAAATACGGTAATCATTTAAAGCATCATTGCATTTAAGCAATAAAAAATCTGAAAAAAAACTTGTATAAATTGTGAAAATTGTTGCGTATTCCAGATAATTTGATCGAAAAGAAAACACAAATGCAAAATATCTACGCAAGTTAACAAATGGTTGCATTTCTCTCGTTTTAGTGCCAAAGATATGCCAAGAAATGTGCAACCTACATTGTCAAAAACTTTGCAGGTAGCTTTATAATTATTTTTTAACATTGCCAAAGCCAAATTTTAGAGGGAAGTTTGGAGTTCTTTGGACAAGCCGCTGGCTTCAATTTCGGCTTAGTATTATGTCCTCCAATTGCACCTCTTACTGCATACCTGGGCCGGAAAATTGGTGGAAAACTAGGAGGTGAGCTTTATATTATTTTATGCAATTTTGATTTACTTAAATCTAGGCTTTATTGGTCGGCTAGCAACAGAATCTCATGATTTGGTCTTTGCGAAAAAATAGCAGCACAGAGCCTGTACTAAAGCATTTGTTGAGTACTGACTGAAAAGAATAAGAATGAAAAGAATAAAAGCTCTACTACAAAATTTTATACCATTTTTGTTTTGGTCGTTTCTCTTGTTGTTTACTTTCGCAAGTCTCAAGCTTTGGTAAAGACTTTAAGTGTCCAAAGTGCAAAAGTGGCATATTTTCTAAGCCTAAAGACTCGGCCACAATGGTGGGCTGTAATTGTGGCGTCTGGCTGTTTATTGTGGACACGAAAACACCGCATACTACAAGACAGAAAAAAGAATCCAGAAGTGGAAGACTATATTCGTGCCATAAACGATTTAGATCATCAGCAAATATTCCAGGTGCGCCATGCTATCACGATGACTCGCAATCATTATGCTAGACTCAATGAAATATTTGCAAAGAATATGAAGAACATAACTAAGCCTAGAGACGAAGAATTTGAGCATCATATTCTGTGATTTAAAAAGAAGAAGACCTGTAAATGAAAAGCCTTATCTATAAAGGATGTTTTGTACGAACTAGGTCAGTACTCAGTGAGTAATAATAACTTTTTAAAATCAATAATATAGTTCATAAATTGACTAGACGGCTTGTAATAAGGCACAGTAAAGTAAATCAAGACCATTTACACTGTTAATGCCTTTGGAATGTATATATTGTCAAAAAGTAGTATATTTTTATATTCTTTCTTCTATGGATGATACTTTTGGCTCAAATGAATTCTTCCAGACGCTAAAATAGACAGTTTAGTGCCTAAAACTTGAAAAATCTCAACAATTTCTCACGTTGTAGCCTTTTTTGCCTGAAAAAGCTGGGTTTAAAAATTATTTTGACATCCAAGACACTAGATATTTTTAGAGAAGAATTCAGGGTGCACCTTAAGTTGCGGGTCGTCAAAATCGGGTCGCACAAAGTCGGGCCGGCATACACAAAAAAGCAATTTAGTGAACCACTATGCAAAGAAATAAACCATTGACTTCTAATTTAGCTAAACTTTTTTATGGACCCTAGGAGAGATTTACTTTTCGCATCAGGTTTAACTCCCCTTTTTAAGCTAAGTGTTTTGGACAAACAAACCCAATTTTTCACGAATGTGCTCAGCTGCTCGAATGATGTCTAAAATATTTAAGCATTAAACTTTAAAATCCAATTTAAGGATTTAGGCATACCCTTGCTGTTGTGTTCGTCCAGCACTGGTGGACTCACGGTGACGGTTCTGTAGTAGGGTTTACTCTTGGAGATGAAGCGGATCACCACAAAAATCAGCGAGATCAGGGCTAGATAGAAGCAGGCCTTAAAGAAAATTGTACAATAGATAAATATTAGAATAAAAAATGACCTCCATAATCATTTCAATTTTGTAGGAGGTATTCATAGACACTAAAAGGTCTGACTGAAATCTGGTTTTAATCGTGCAAATTAAAAGCTACATCGAGAGAAGCGGAGAAGCTGCTGTTGGTTGACGTAGACAGGCTTGACAATAGTCAATTCGTAAGACTCTTCTCTGCGCCCCATAGCCTTATCGAACTCTGTTTTCAGTTGGATTAGATCGGAGCATTTCAGTCGGAAGTTGGCATTTTTCAGTGGATTGGGGTTGAGACACCTAAAGCTCAAAACACTCAAACAATATTTCATGGATGATGCGTCTTAAACAGCGGATGTTAGAGGCTACGCATCCACTCCTTTTCGTAGGGCCCTCTAATGAAGAAAGACACGAGAATATTCTTTTGGTAATCAAGTTATTAATTGAATCTGTTACGTAATTTTGTTTTTAGAATATCAAAACCTCGATATAGTGCCCAAAGGGGACAAAATGTTAGGAAAAACGGTTTTATTGTAATATTTACTTAGACATAGTTTGTGGCGCAAAAGTTAATACAGTAAACTCTTGATGTAACGGCTCCCGATATAACGGTTCTCCCAATATAACGGCCCCTTTGGCTTTCTTTGGTTGGCCCACTAATAAAAAACTTCAACCCAGACTCTCGATATGGCCCCCTAAGCCTGGTCCCGAGGGAGGCCGTTATATCGAGACTTGAATGTTGTGCAAAAAAGCTTGTCAACCCACCAGTCGCACACTGCATCCTGGTTTTCTTTACATTCAGAGTGCTCATATAGGTCCGGACCACATCTACAGTAGCATTATTTGAAGGTTAAATTTGGTCATTTACTTATTAAAAAGTACTGAGAGCAGGGACGGCATTTATTGTTTTTCAAAAACATATCCTAAAATTTTAATTTTATACATTTTTAAACATTTTTTTTGTTAGAAACAGTCTACTTGAGAACAAACAGTAGACTCATCAGACCAGTTCTGTTGCTTCAGCACTCGATCCTTCTCTTCCGACTCTTCAAAGATGGACTCGGACTCACTGTTAGAAGCTGTATGAAAGCTATTCAAATTGTCATTCTCCTTTGAGAGACTAATCCGAGCCTTAAACAATTAAAATTTTGTGAATAGTTTCAAAATAAAATATGGTCAAACCTGAGTAAAAAATAAAAACAGAGAAAAAGGTAAGATTGCAGTTGTTAAACTTTTCATTACAACTAAAATTCACTTAGAAAATTCACATATAATTAAAAAGAATAAGAATTATTTTTGAATAAAATAATAAATAAAAGGCTTTTCTGCACAAAAAAGTCCAGTAGAAATAACTTAAAAACTGTAACACATAAAGGACTAAAAATAATCCAAAAAAGACGAAAAGAAAATAGAAAAGCAGGGAAAATATTTTGGCACTGACTGGAAATACTGTTTTCTTCTTCTGTGTGTCAGGCAGAACAAATGTTTGAATCATCTATTAAAAGTCTTTTGAAGAGAATTGTCCATCTCCAACTACCTAACTACTTTGCTCTCCTCTTTGAACTAACGGTATAATGGATTTATGGGCAGGACAGAGAGAGACAGGTGGAGAATATTTACAAGTTTGGTGATGCCGACCAGGTAAATGGTTAAATTATTTAAATAATTTCAATGATTTTTTATTAAAATTGTGCACTATGTTTTTCCCTTTCTGGATTAACAAATTTATACATAAAATGATAGAAATAACTAGGAAATAGGAGGAAGTCATTATTGATGGACTCTATTTAAAATCACCTGTGTATTTGAGACATTAGTGGCCGCTTGATATTTACTTGCTGATAAGAAGGGCAACGCAAATGGGATAGGGTGTCAATCATACAGGCGAAAAAAAGACACCTATCTATCTAACTGGTTTTTTGTGAGAATCTTCTTATTGTGCAGTTTTCGTTTCATTCAAATTGCTTCAACAAATCATTCTTTGAGAAAAAAAAAACATTCCTTGAAGCTTAAAACAATTGATATTAGCAATGAATTTTATTGAGAACAAAGAATTTAGCAAAAAGAAACCAATTCTGTACTTTTCATCAATTTTGACGTTCCTAACTACAGTCGAGTCCCGATACAACATACCCTCTGGGGACCGAGCTTGGGGTATGTTACATCCAGAAGTATGTTGTGCCAAGACTCGACTGTACTGAGAAAATTGACTCGGAAGAAGGCATTTGGCGAGAACATGGAGAGAAATATTGAGATTAGCTTTTTCAGCAGCACAAATTTTGCACCGACCAGTTTTTGTCAACAGAGTTGACATGAAATGCGATTCTCTAAAAGCTGCATCAGTGTTTCATTCAGCCGATAAATTTCTCCAATGAAGTAGTCTATTCCTAACTTCGTCTTTTCTTATTTTTTTATGAAAGCAATGAAAACCCCGCAAATGTTAGGTTTTTTTTTTGGCACTTTGACGAAGCTGATCATAAGGCTCAAAATAGAAATTGTTTCTTTACATAAAACTTTATTCGTACAAATTTTCTATCTTAAAAAGTCGATGCTTAACAATGGCACATAAATGAATAGCAGGACTGTAATAGCAACAAAATAAAAGACTTATAAATAGAAGCTCTTAAGATTGGTTTAACTGATCCGTGAAAATATTATTTGCTAAGCAATTGCATCCAGTAATGTTGTACTACGTTGTATTAAGTATTGCTGAAAGAAATCTAGAACAAACCTATAATATCTCTATACGTATTTAAAAAGTTTTGAACACGTTTTTTTAAAGTTTCCTAGCCTGTGCGATGGGGATGGTCTGCCGCGCTCTCCCGTCCCTTAAATTTCTTGGTAATATCTCTCCGGCTAGCGATTTTATGGGAGGGAGGCCAACCCTACTGTGCAAGGACAGCTCAATTGCAGCTCATTTAAAACACAAAATATATTGCACTAGGATACTTTTTGTTTACGAAAATAGCACCATATAAAATATAAAATACAGTCGAGCCTCTATATAACGGTGACCCGGAAGATCATCCCAAGGTGCCTTTATGTCGAGGTGCTACTGTATAAGGACTTGAGTGTAGTCAAAATATTATATTAAAAAGAAACAGGATCTGCAAGCTCATTCCACTATTCTGTTGACTGAAAGGCTCTCCGCTTGAGTGCTTGATGTGCTTTCCAAATCCATTAAATATCGCTCAAGATCTCTGCAGTTGGTTGGGATGTTTGTAGTGCCTGATGCGTGGCCCATGTTGTTGCGCCATGATCTGTAATAGAGAAATACTTTTTTTTTTTCGAAAAACAAAAATACCTTAAAGATCTAGTGCAAATAAGTTGTTGGTTGTCAATTCTTCTTGCCTTTTGCAGCCTAGATTTTTGATGAAGGGACAGTATTGCGGCAAGCACGGCAAAGGCTCCACAGGCACAAATGTAGAAGAATCCACTTCCAAAAACTACTTCTGATTTTGGACGCATTCTCTGCACCTCATTTTTGGCTCTAAAAATAGTAAAAATAGGCCCTCGTTTTGAGTTTGTGTGGTTTTGAGATTTTCAAAAATTATCTGTCTCCAAAGGTTTTTTGGAAATTGCTTATAAGTCCTAAAGACTTTTTAAAATCTGAAATGTTTCAAAAAATTACAGAAAACTTGGCTTTTTCGAAGATATTTAATCTGCATAAGTTTTTAACTGAATTTAATAAAAAAAAAAGATATGCCATCTTTGCGCAAAAATGCTACCTGAATATCAAGAAAAATATGATTGGGGCCACCACAGCTTAATTAAATTTTGTTAGGCAATATGTCATGATTATGTTGTAAAGGTAATAAATTACCACAGCAGGTCTCCAAAACAATGTAATCTCTGAGCCAAATAAAAAATTTGAGGGATAATCTAATGAGATGAAGAACAGCAGCAAAACCAGCCAGTCCAACAACCACGAAACAGAAGGCTATAGACAGGTAGAACAAGTAGGCCACTGCAGGGTTGATGCAATTGATCAGGACTGCAAAGGTAATCAGTGGATATAAAGCAAACTAATTTATTTAGGCTGGCTTAACGGCATCTACAATTTCTGACATACTCATAATTAAGGGCCATTATTTATGCAAATCTAGTATTTTATTCTGAAAGGCGAAAACAGGAATAAAATCAGCAAAAGGAAGCTTTTAAATGTAGTAAAAAAGAAGCCCTGTATAAGCGTCTAACCTATATGGTCCTGCAAATGAAAAGTGTTAATGAAGCGTCCATCATCCTTGGAAACAATGCCGAATCTAGCTGGTAACCAAAATACTCTAGCACCAACGTTGGTGCAGGGCAACAACAGGGTCGCACCTCCAGATGTTTCTATCAATGAAAAGGTCTCATTGAAAGTGAACTGAGAAGTGGTTGTGTTGGCTGCTCTCGATAGCCCAAAGAAGGCATCAGCCTCATCGAATGAATTGAGAAGGGGATCATCAACCAAAAGCCATTCAGAATTCAAAACTGCACAAATTGCCTAGATAAAATACAGCAGAGCAATAAATAGCAGAACAATAATTTTTGGTCAAGACCTCCAACATAAAAAAACCTACCCCTTACTTTTAAGAAAAACAAAAAAACTTACTGATAAAGCCGTAAAAAGGCAAAAAATGGCAGATAAGTAATTGATTTCAGCTCTGTCATACTCAAAACATTTCCCTCTAGATGGCATTTCAATCAATAAACTAGCAGGAAGCTACTCCAAAGAATCAGCGCTCATCTAGTAAAAGATTACTGAAATAAAAAAAAACTAGCTGCTTTTTCAGTTGTCTCCCTTTATTCCAGAAAGAAGAAGGCAAACTGACAAATACTCTTAGTTAAATTTTTTATTTTCAAACCTGCACCTTGAATTTGGAGTCCCAAGCAGAAGCAAAACTGTAATGCTGTGAGCGAATTGATATAAGAGGTGGAAATATGGTCTAGCGGTGTGACTGTCTCTTTTTTTGCTTATAGAAACATTAGTTTTTATTTAGTTTGTATTAGTCCCTTTAATAGAGATAAGCAAATACGATTGGGCTGACCCAATTGTCGAAGAGACTATTTTTGAAAAACTTTGTTACTAAAACGACAAATCTGTTCTTTTTACATCTTTGAGCCTAATTCATGGAGTACCTACTGAAATAACAAATTTGTTTAACTATAACTAAACATTCGTCAAGTTTTGTATGAAAAATTATCAAACATATTTTTGTACCCGTGGAGGGGATCAATCTGCTTTCTTCATTGCGAAATTTGTACAAATTTTTTAAAAAGGCTTTAGAATTCTTATAGAAAATAAATTAAGAATTATGTCTTTTTGGCTCAGGCTTGATCTTTAAATTAGGCAAACAACCAATTAATTAATCAATTTATCAATTTTGCATGAATAGTGACTTTTTACCAATTTCGCGAATATTTCTTGATATAAAGAGGTGTGTTTTTTTTATGAAAATTTGTCCCTTATTTGTTTTTATAATTGTATAAAAATTAATGCATTTCTTTTCAGAAATAATCTCCATTTCTGCTTCCTTGCACACTTCTCCAATCTTCCACAAAAATGAAGGGTCCAATTGCTGGTGCTGTTGCCACTACTGGAGCCAACTCTAGCAATGCCAAGACTGAGTCCACCAACGCTAAGAATGGTGCCGAGAATGTACCTGTTGACCTGCTCGCCAATCCAATTGCTAATGTGCAAAGCGCTTTGGAAAAAAGACTCAGAAACTTGGGGAAAAGGATGGTAGCTTTTTTGCTTTTTAATTATTTTTGATCAGAGCTACAACCAAATATGTATAAAAATAGCAATTTTAAGCACTTTTTTTTAGCAAAAGCTGCAACAAATTAAACTGGATCTAGCCAACGGTGTCAAATTGACAGAGGAGCAGCGAGATGCAATCTCCAAAGCTGGAGAAGTGGAGTTGCAGGTGGAGTTCATCAAAGATCTCCAGAAGCTAGCCAACCAACAAGTCCGACAATACCAACGAGCAGCTCGTCAGAAAGAAGAGGCTGCGTCCAAGAAAGTAATTTTTTGATTCAAAAAATAGATTCTTAAACTTGTTGTGTTTGCAGACTCAACAGGACCAACTCAACCTGGTCAAAGCTGTCTTAAAGTTTGAGGAAGTGTTAAGCGTGGTTGTTGGAGGTGGCATGTCCGACAATCTTGCTGAATTTTTGGTAATTTTGCAAATATAATTTATTGAAGGCTTATATCAAAAATATAAGAACACAAAAAGATACATCAAAGTCTTCTCTACAAAAAGAATACAAATTTACTCAGAGAAAATTAAAAAATTGTAAAGATGTGTTCAAAAAAAATTGTTCCATATATAAGACTGTGAGCATCAACGGGTTAGGACAAAGTTTTTTAAAATCCATGTGAAAAGAGATTGTGAAATGAGAGCAATAGCTTTTGACACATCGAATAGATCAAATATTTAGAAGTTGACCAGCGATGAAACTGATGCCACCAAAAAGCTTTACGCTGAAATTTGCAATACTAAGAGTGGCTGTGACACGTTTGAGGAGTATCAAAACCAATTAGATAATTTTGCCAACAAGATGAAAGAAATTGTAGTTGGATCGCCAAAGGAGGTACAAGCAAACCTCAGTGGTGAGTATTTAGTGGAATAGAGCTAGTATAATAAAAACAACCTTACAGGTGTGCGACTCCAAACAATGTTTAATCAGATGTTTGAGACGCCTGCATTCCGAGCAATAAAGACCAAGAAATCTGTTGGAATATGGGAAGCCAGCAATCGCAATACAAGTTTGTTTTTAGAGTTACATTAATAAGCCGCTTCTGTTTTAAAATTTGGATTCCTGAGGTCTTTTTGCCTACTGGGGTGCCTCAGAATAAAGAAATCCTATCAAAAATGAGCACTGTAAATGAAAACATGCAAATTGTTGTGGCGTAACAAATTTTCGCGTAAATTATGGTGTACAGCCTTTTTTTATTAGAGTAGGTTAATTAAAAAAGCTTACTTTAGGCGAAGAGGGCGGAGAAAGTGATGAGTCATCTTTGAATGATTTCCACCAACACTCTGTAGATTCCTCTGGCGATTGCTCTAAAGATCAAAAGGTTGACAATGAGAAAGTTGTTGCTGAGAAACCAACACAAGTAAACTTTACATACATTTTTGGCTGCAAGCATAATAATACCCATTTTAATATTCAGACGATTACTGCCCTGTCTGACACTATCCCTTCTGAAGCCAATGCTGAGGATGTCAACATAGATATGCCCATCTCTTCTGCCACTCCACCCATTGTTAATGAGTCAGCCACTCAGCAATCAAAGAGCACTGCAGAAGAGGAGTCTCCTGCTAAAGGTTTGAAACACTAATTGTTAACTTATGGGCGTAGAGTCAAATAAGATCAGTAGAAGCAGAAAAAATGATGAATAACAGTAAAATTGTTAAAAAATTTGACTACTCATCCAAAGTTATTGGCGTTGAGACTGAAAAAATATCTTAATGTTTGATAAAAATTTTTATACCGATTAATTTTTCAGTCTCTATTCTCATCGAAAATGATGTTGAAGTGATAGAAACAAAAACTACTATTGCTGCTCAGCCAGATACTAATCAAACCAATGGCAAAGACGAGCAAAAAGCTTTTCCAAAAGAAGTCAATGGAGAGCAGCGCCATCGTCGCGCAGGTAACAAATACCACCGCTTTCGCAGAGACCAACAAAAGTCCGGAAATCCTCCACCACAGCAACAGGTCAATGAAAGTAAATGTGCCGGCAGCACCAATAACCCTAACACACCCTACTATAACCGAGGCCCACGTCCCAACAATTACAAAGGGCGCAGAAACAGTGTGTCCAACAACAAGCAAGAGATCAGGCCAGATGCTACTGGTAATCCCAAATTAGAAGTCGTCAAGCCTCCTCGTCGATCTGAGCCCCAACGCCCCCGCTTCTTCCGCAACGGCAACCACAACGGAGAGGGCAATGGAGACGCTAACCAGAATGACCGACCCTATGTTCCAAGAACTTATCAAGGAGGAATTGGAGATCAGCAGCAGCAGCAGAGAAACCGAGGTGCTTCTAATGGTGGAGGATACTTTGGCACCAGGAACTATGAAAGGGTGCCTAGAGAGCATCAGCCTTATGAATGTGGTCTTCGATTTGCTAGAGATTAGATGATGTATAAGAAAATGCTATTTTGCTCTTTCACTTCTGAAGCACTGTCTTTTTGCTAATGCCCCATTGTACAACTTTCACACACACACACTGAATATCGGGTTTATTTGTTTGTTCGTCTGCTTCTTCATTAAATAATGATTTTCTATTTTCAAACTGAAATACTGCCTTCGGAAATGCCACCAAGGATGCTTGCATTCCAATTTGTTTGGCCTCAGATAAAGCAAAGTGACTACTGTATAAAGCATATAGAAAGCCAGATAGTATGCCATTTTTAGAAAGGGGACACAAATTGTGAAAAATTATCGAAAAAAACGACAGGGGGGACCAAGGCAATTTTTGGACACAGATTCTTTAGTAGAACCAACATGTTCTTAGTTTTTTTTTGTGTGTTTTTTTCTGCTCTCGCAGACAGATGGATTTCGGTTACATCATGTGCAATCTACAAGATTTTGTCAGAGAGGTTATTTTGGCAGAAGTTGCATAAAAGAAGAATGTGATGGAGGAGTGTCAAAGGAGTATGGACCGCAAATTGAAATGTGCAGACTTTCGATTAGATCAATTTTGATCAACAGATTTTGCAATTATTTTTAATAAACAAGTCCTTCATATGTGTTGTACATAGCACCTCGAAGACAAAACAAGTTAGTTGGGTAAATCGATAGGCAACTCTTTATTTAACTGATATAAAATTTATATATAAATAAATTATAAAAATCTGATATGCTGGGATGATTTTTTTCTGTTGGGGAAAACACTTGTGCATGGATCCGGAAGAGTATGCATAAGGAAGTCAAATGTCTTTCCCACTAAACTCTTTTTATTTTTATATTGCAAATATAAATTATAGGCTTACTGGATGCAATACCATATTCCACTCCGAACATCTCGTGGCCTTGTTTGCGCATTCGTCGACTCTCCATTCTACGAATACTTTTAATATACCAGCCGAGTGGAGAGTGCTTTCCTGGCAGCCTAGGAAATATTATGAAAAAACAAAGTTGGATCAAACTCAGCGCCATTCCGGCCCCATTGGGTATCTGAAAGCGAATAAAAATGTGACTTAGGTATTTATAAATTAGAAACCTACAATAATCTCTAGATAACCCTGGATAAGTCCAAAAGCACACCACTGTGCGGATACAAGCAAAGAGGCAAGAATTAATGGGAAAGGAAGTGTGTCACAGCAACCTCTTTTGAATACAGCTGCCTAAAAGTTAGCTTATTACAGTTGCGCCTAAAAAATCGATCACTCAATGTTTTAGAGAGATTAATTATTCACCTTTACATTTTTATTGGCTTTAATTTGCACTATGGGAAAATTTTTTCAAAAAAAATTTGATTGATCCATTTTTTGACCGCAACTGTATATTTAAGTTAGTCTATTTTAGAATAAATGCTTACAAGCCCAGCAAGTGGAGCCCCAAAATTTATGATGTTGAAAATGGCACAGGGAATTCCATAATAAGCAAATGCCAATTTGGGAAAGGATGTCATAAATACCACTGAACTCATGATCCAAACGATTACGAGGGCCAATTGAGCGAGTAGGAAGGACTAAAGGTGCATATGAGAACAAAGTGTAAAATGAAAATTTACTTTGGATTTTGTATAAAGCATATAGAAAGCCAGATAGTATGCCATCATGACAGCTCCGACAAGATTCACTCGAATCATAGCCACTTCCCACTTTAAAATTCCGAAAATTAGCCAACTCACGCCCCTGAACTCTTTATATTATAATAACCTTTTGATGATAATACTAGTTATATCAACGAACATTTTAAGTTTAACTGTACAGTCGGCTCTCGCTATAAGAGAACTTTGCTATAATAGCTCTGTCGCTATAAGAGCACTTCAAGCTTAGTCTCAATCCATAAAATAGCCTAATATAAAGGCACTCAGTCATTTTAGTCAAATTTTTTAAATCAATCAATTAAAAATTTTTCTTAATATTTTCTCATGAGGTTCTCATTTGGCGTACTTATTACTAAATTTTTAGATAGATATCTACTCCAAAGAAGCTTAAGGCTGTCTAGCTGAATTGAAAAAAGCAATTATTAAGGCGTGTGCAAAAAACGACAACCAGTTGAAGCTGGCCGAGCAGTTCAAAATTTCAAGACAAACAGCGAAGTTGGTGGGAGTGCAAAGCGGCTAAGACTAAAACAGGGAATCCACAAAGATATGGAAGGAATACTCGTCGTTTGGATAAAGAGGTTTAGCAGCCAGAACCTTCCAGCCAGTGTTGAATTAAATTTTAAGTGCTATGTTGTTGAAAGGCTTCAAAAGGCTTTCTGATATAAGAGCACAAACTGTCGGTCCTGAGTGGCGATCTTATATCGAGAATCAACTCTTATAACTAGAGTCGACTGTAACATAGTCATATGTTGATTTTAATGTCAAACATATTTCGAGTTTAACTGTAACATAGTTAAATACCGATTTTGACGTTTGATAGAACTGTCTTTAACTGTCATGTCTTTTTAATGTATTTTAGCATTAATGTTTAAACATGAAATAGCGAAAACTTGCTTTTGGTAAAAAAAATAGCATAAAGCTATTTTCTTCTTTCTTGAAACTATAACGGAAAAACTGAAAACATTCTTTTAAATATTTTTGTTAACCACTTTAAAAAAAATTACTAAAGCCCATTTCTGTTTAAAAAAATCTTACTAAATTACCCGAGAAATCCCATTAGGAAAGGTAAGCTGCTTATGTAATCTGTGCTCTTGCATTTTCGAATTGTTAGACATATCGGGATTCCACAGAAGAATAGGGCGATAGTTGTTATAGTTGCTGTTGTTTTCAGCACATTCAAAACAGTTGTGTCTAAGCACCAGTGGATTCGCCTCAATTTTTTCCATTCTTAAAGCTATAAATTATGTAGCAGAACCTCTTACGGGCTGTAATCCTTAGCGTCGGGGGCAAGAGCATTGTCAAACTTGTCTGAGTGGTTGGCCCCTTTGCTGTTGTGGAAAAAAGAGAAAAAAAGAAGGACAAAGAAAAGCTGATAGGTCATTTTATTCATTTATCTAAATAATTAATAAACAGACATAAAGGTTTTATTTAAATTCTATGCTAGTTTTGCAAAATGCAAGCAGAAAACTGAGCAAAAACAAAACAACGTGATGTAGATCAAGGTAGAATATATGTGATGCAAATAAAGAAAAGAATATTATCAACTTTCTTCCTGTTGATCTTAAGACAAACAGCTGCCTTATATTTGACATATGGAAGTTATAATTTAGAAAAATAATTATTTGAAAAGACTCTTCGAAAAAATGACTAAACATAGTCAGATAGCCTAAAAGGACATTTTCTGGACATACCTAAGAAGAGTCAAGAAATTCCCTACCTAATGAAGTCTAAAGTAACTTAACAAACTACAAGCTAGTACTTTTTTGTACGGAACAATATAAGTGATTTGAGCAATTTTATATTTGCTGAGACATATTATTTACAGCTAAAAACAGGTAAAACTTTTACCTATACTGATTTTAAACGTCCCCAACCAGGAAAAACAAAATTAAATTAATGTTTGATCACTCCAAGTCCGCATTAGCGAGAGACAAACTGTTCACTTTGTCCAAAGGTGTTTCATTTTTTTTTAAATAAATTGTTGACAAAGCACGAAATGAGTAAAAACTTAAAGTTATGGTCATTGGAAATTGTTCATGACTTTGAGCTTAGGAGAGTTGGGCATGCAATCCCCAGTTGTCTTGGTCCAATGGGGTCGATTGTGATGGTAGTCGGGGATTTTTGGCAATCCCATTCTGAGTGTCGTAGGCTCAATGTGTCCAATCATACAATCCATACAACAACAGTCTATATAGCATTTCAAAGAGGAAGAGTAGCGCTACAAAATAGTTTGCCTGGAATTTTTATCAAGTAAATTTTATTTTTATAATTGAGCTTAAACATTGTCCACCAAGTTATTTGCCAAACATTACTTCTTTTTTCTACAAAATCCTAACTTTTTTTCAATACTTGCTGATTGATTTTATTTCTTTTTTTGCAGCAGTTCTTTTTTTTAATTTTGTGGTGCAAACGTTGTGAAGCTCGACTGTACGAGTGACAGATTTATGTGTCTCGCTATATATTATATTTAACGTACAAGCAAAAAATTTTAAGATTTGAGCAGCTGCTAGCACTCTATCTTTTAAATAACAGCCCACTGATTGTTTTAAATTTTCCAATTGAGCTAGGATAGTTAGGTATCATTCACATAGGTGCTTGAAAAAGAGTTTGATTTTGCTATGTTTGTTGTTTATTCTGTTGTTCATTCAGTTCGCTTTATTATTCTTGTAAAAGATTTATTTTTTCTTATTTGTTTGGTCAAATTGCCTTATACTACCTCCTCCTAAACTTATCCATAAACATTTTTTGTAGTATTTCAGCAGCTAAAACATACGGAACACATGTTTTTAAGTCGGAGTATATTATATTGAGAGTTGATAGAAAAGAAATTTCGTAGTAATTAACTTATAAATGTTGATTGAAGCAAAATTTTTAGAAGTTATTATGAAAGTCAAGCCTAGATTTAAAATAAGCCTATTTTTATTAAATGCATTTACGTTACACCTGTACACTCTTCAACTCTTCTTTGCAGGTTAGCAGCAAAATTATGTGCCTGATTTGAAGAAAATTTTTATAAGAGTTTTCAAAGAGATTTTTTTATGTTTCAGGTATGCATGTGTACATCTCAACCCCAAGCCACTAAAAAAGGTTTTGAGTTGAGATGCTCCTAACACACACATACCTGAGACATAAGTTACTGGAGGACAGAATCTGAATTCACAAAAGCAGCGTGCATAACAATGTTTTCTATATGGCAAACTTCTATATATTTTTTTAGGAAATGAGGTTACAGGAAAGCCATGGTATACAATAGGTAACTTCACTTTTATCGCACAAATATTTTATATCTAACACGCACTGTTGTAGATAATGAATTTACAGTACGGGGCCAGCCAAAGGAAACAACAAAAAGTGTTGGATTTAGAATGCTTCTTTCTTATGCTTCTTCATTAGGCAAGTTTTTGTTTAAAAAAAAGATTGGCTTTGAAAATCCTCAACACATTTAAACTTGGTCCTTCAAGCAGATTTTTAAAATTTCTTTATTGTTCAAATCACTCAAACTCATGAAGCAGTCTACTGGGTGCAATAAATACAAGCAATTGGCATTGTATATGCGTTTACGGTTATCCATCTACCACACCTAGACATCTCGTTCATGTCTTGCGTCACATACTGGACTTGTTAAAAGCAATAAAGTAAAACCTTGATATAACGAACCCTATGGGGACCAGCAATGTTCGTTATATCGAAGTTTTCCAGTATTCTCCCAATAATGTTTAACCAAAAGCATTTTTATTCGTTCACCAATAACAGCAAAATCCAATATAAAAGTGGACGAAAAATTCGAATATGGAGTCCGAATTTGGCTAAGATGTGCCTATCGACAAGAAAACGGCCAACAAAAGCAAAATTTTTAGATTTTCATTTTCTGAATTTTTTAGTTTTACGCATTTTTTCCAACAAAAAGCTTGGTCTAGTGGCAAATAAATACTCAAGGGATCAAGGCAAAATATAAAAAAAAAATCTTAGCTACACCCAAAAATTAATAAAATATCTTTTAGACGAGGAAATACCTATAGAATGTAAAGAAGAAAAATTAAAATTTCAAAAAGAATATTTGATTTCTATTTTCCCTCAACATAAAAATCAAAATTCGCAAAAGATTGTAGATGCTGCATTAAAAAATCGGTTCCTCGAACATAAGAAAGACTTTGAAAACAACCGGTTTGAAGCTTTATGTATCATGTTGTCTACAAAAACTTACATCGATAACTACCACGGTTAGATTTCGTCTTTAAATTAATCAAACTACTTGAAATTAAGCATACCTAAGTCGAGATAAAAAAATGAAGAGACTTATAAAAGTTGCAAATCTAGAGTTTGAATTAATGAGGACTGGTTTTGAAAAATATCGTAAGTAATATTTTTTGACTAAATTTTTAAATTAAAGCCCATTTTGATGTTGATGTCTCTATGGAAAAAAATCGCAAGGATTTTGAATTTGCCAGTCGTTTTTAGACAACTCAACAATTTCACCTTTAAAAAATATAACTCTTGATTCAACGGACGACTTTTTAGAAAAATGACTGCCAAATTCAGAATCCTTGCAATTTTTTTCCTTTAGAGACATCAGTATCAAAATGGGCAAAAGATTTCAAAAATTGAGGTAAAAACATGGCCGGACCCAGCTGTGGATCCTTTTTAAGCGTCCGTTAAATCGGGGGTCGACTGCATTTGAACATGCATATTTGTCTTTACCATTGACGACACAAAATATTTCCACTTTCCATTTCTAAAAGACATGTCATTAAAAACATTATGTTAAATTGTTGACCCCTTAAATATTTTAAAATTCAGCAAAAACAAAAGAAGAAGCGGAAGAACTCGTAAAAAAGTACATAGAAAGAAGGGAAGAGTTGGAAAGAAAACAAGGTTAGCTAACATTTCTCATCAGATTCACAACACTATTAAATATTTGAATTTGGTTAAATCAGCTTTTTTAAATTAATTTATAAGAATGATTTTTTTAAGCTAACATATTAAAAGTCCTTTTATAACGTTAACTTATTTTGTAAAATACTAAAATAATACAGACTTCAATGAATATTATTTTTCTAATTGTAGAATACAATGCAACAGAAAAGCCGTGGTATAAAATAGGTGATTCAATATTATCTGCTCTAAACTTGATAAAGATAAATTAATATAGATGATGAATTCTCCATCAGTTCATTACCAAATTTAAATAAAGAAGGAAAGCGCATTGGAATGCGGATACTGATATCCTATGCTTCGTCTTTAAGCAAGTTTAAAAAAATGTTTTTAAAAAATAAATTTTCAAAAAATTTTGACCCATAAAAGCTTGTAACTATTTTTTAATGTAGAGTGTGTGGCAATAACATCTGCCACTTAAAAAAATGGGTGCCCTCTTACCTTTGCGGTCTCTTACCGATTTTGTTAGAACCAAATCCAGAGAAACTTCAGCTTTGTGAAAGCCATATTGACTGATCATTTCGGTAAATCTTAAACACGTTGTTTCGTCGCTACTTTATTATGCCATATCATTACTTCAAAGATCCTTATAAATTCGCCAATTGTTGACTTTAAATTGATGCTGCACGCAAATCTCGTTTCTTGAGTTAAACCGATTTAATGGGAAAAATATGTGAAATTTTTTTTTAAAGTGTCTTTAGACATCAGGTATCAAAGAAATTATGCTCTATTTTTCGTTCGAATAAAAAACGCCGTCGAAATAATGCAAATTCAAAAAGCCATAAGCCAAACAAGTAGAGAATTTAAAACTTTATCATTCTGTATTAAAAATACTAGAAAAGTCAAAATACAGTCAAAATTCTATATAACGTTTTTTCTATAAAACGGTAATCATAAAAAGTAAAAGACTTAAAATGCTTAATTTGTGAGCAACTCAACTTTATATAACTTTTTTAAAAACAAGCTTATTAGAAAAACTAACAGTTTCGAAAATGAACAAGCGCAAACAAATGCTGGTTGATATTTTTGAAGGATTTGATAAAGAACTCCCAAATAATATAACTCTACAAGACTACTGTCTTAGTCGGACGCTTAAGCACGATATCAAGAGAGTTTATGGTACATTTTTTTCAAAAAAGATGCCAATAGCTGTAAAATGTTGAAATTTTAGGATATTTAAGCGAGGAGGAATTATTAGATATGTATATCAGGGATTCCCAAAAAGAAAATGAATTAATGAAAGTAAATATTGGTCGATATCGTAAGTATTGTTAATTGCTACCGCAAAGTTTGTTTGTATTATTGTTCAAAAACCTGAAAAAGGTGGGTGCGTCCATAGTTTTGAGACAGAGTGTAGATCAGCTAATCAGGAATTCTCGGATCATTAAATTAACTATTGGATTTTAGCCATGGGTCAGTAGAAGTCTCCTTAGTAAATGAGTATAAACAATTTATTTGCTAGAGTAAATCATAATGTGGACTTTTGCCCCCTATGTGGTATTTTTGTGAGCACCTAATGGTCTGGTAGTTCCTGATCGGCGCAGCCAAAAATTATTTATAGGTTTTTGTTAAGTTCGTATTTTTTTTAATACTGTTTTTGAGATAATTTTGAATAAAATTTTGCACCAAGAGTATCAAAGATTAGAACCAGAATCTAATCTATTGTGGTGTTTTTACAATTTAGCTGAGACATATGAAGAAGTAGAAGAAATTATAATGCTCTTCAAAAGGATGAGAAACAATTTTGATGAACAAATAGGTGAGTGACTTCTTTACAAAACGGAGTGCAGTTGACTCTCGATATACGAAAAAGTATATATAAACATAAATTTTTATAAGGAGAGACCGGATTTGTATGCCAAGAAGTTTGATCCACAGGTCTGACCATTTTTTATCTAAATTTTTGACATTTTTTGTTCATTTCGATTTTGATCCTTATAAAGCAAAAACTCGTAAGGATACTGAATTTGCTGGTTGTTTTTAGACAACTCAACAATTTCACTTTAAAAAAGACAGCTCTCGATTTAAACCTCGATTTTAACTCTTGATTTAGTCCATTAAATCAAGAATCGGGCTTTTTAGATGTGAAATTGTTGAGTTGTCTAAAAACGACCGACAAATTCAGAATTCTTGCAATATTTAGCCTGAGAGACATCAACATCAAAATTGGCAAAAGATGTCAAAAATTGAGGTAAAAACATGGTCAGACCCAGCTGTGGATCCAACCTTTTGGCACAATAATCCGGCCTTTATTTATAAGTAACATGATTATAAATTTAGAGTCGAGCTCGATAAAAAAGCCATGGTTTAAAATAGGTACTTTTAAATATTTATTAAATTGATTGTAACAAAAAAATTTAGACAATGAATTTCAAATTACTAATTATGAAAACGTAAATGAAAGAACCAAAAATCTTGCATTCCAAATGCTGGCTTATTATGCTTCTTTTTTAGGCATGTTTTAAGTTTGATGCGCTAAAATAACCTTTTTCCAAAACTTACACACATCGTCATTTAAAAGTTTTTGAAAGTTTTTTGGCACTTCCTGTTGTTTTTAAATTATCGCCAAGTAATTCTTCGTGTATTTTTTCCCCCTAAATCGTTATGAATTTTTTATTATTTATGAGTATTAAAATTAGATGTTGTGTGTTACACAACGATGGGTCATTTGTTTAATTTAGTTAAGAAAAAACTGAAAGTTTTGTTTATTGGTTTTGAGTAGTCGTCAAATAGTTTATTTAAAC
The DNA here is from genome assembly GCA_000981365.1 of Subanguina moxae. Lineage (NCBI taxonomy): Eukaryota > Metazoa > Nematoda > Chromadorea > Rhabditida > Anguinidae > Subanguina > Subanguina moxae. The sequence goes on along the minus strand of BBSZ01002081.1, from coordinate 1,749 downwards.
TATTCCAACCTAACCAACGAAATTTTCAGTTATTTTTGGTAGGAGTACGGTATGATAGGGGATTGGACAAAATCCAGCTAGGACAAAATCCATTGCCATTACTCAGTCGCCAACTTAATACCAATGTTTTAGATGATATAAATGAAGAAGTATGGGAACAAAAAATGAATTTATACAAAGATTTTGTGGAGATAACTTTTCAAGAATTTAAAATTGGAAGTAGACATCTATACTCGATCATGTTTGATACAAGAAGTCAAACTTTTAAGGAGGCAGAGGACTCATTTATAAAGTCTGTTAAAGTCTTTTGCGTTCCAAAGATTATTAAATACAAAAGTAAAAAACATTTCCGTATGGTTTCTTTAAATTTTATTTAATTATTAAGACTAAATTCACGTTAAAATTTTAGCACATATAAGCGAAACAATATTGGATGAAAAATTTTACCTAGAAAATGGACTATTAGAAACTGATTTTGGAGAATATCGTGAGTATTTTATAATACATAATTAATATAATTAATATTAGAGACAGAAATTAGAGCTAACTATCTCACAGTTAACCACTATTAGAGCTAACTATCTCACAGTTAACCACCATTACAGCTAACTATCTCATAGTTAACCTCCTTCAATCTTCAACCACCTTTAGAGCTAACTATTTTATAGTTAACCACTATTAGAGCTAACTATCTCACAGTTAACCACTATTAGAGCTAACTATCTCACAGTTAACCTCCTTCAATCTTTAACCACCTTTAGAGCCAATTATCTCACAGTTAAGCACCATTACAGCTAACTATCTCACAATTAACCTCCTTCAATCTTCAACCACCTTTAGAGCTAACTATCTCACAGTTAACTACCATTACAGCTAACTATCTCATAGTTAACCTCCTTCAATCTTCAACCACCTTTAGAGCTAACTATTTTATAGTTAACCACTATTAGAGCTAACTATCTCTCAGTTAACCACTATTAGAGCTAACTATCTCACAGTTAACTTCCTTCAATCTTTAACCACCTTTAGAGCCAATTATCTCACAGTTAAGCACCATTACAGCTAACTATGTCACAGTTAACCTCCTTCAATTTTCAACCACCTTTAGAGCTAACTATCTCACAGTTAACTACCATTACAGCTAACTATCTCATAGTTAACCACTATTAGAGCTAACTATCTTATAGTTAACCACTAAAAACGTCAACCCAGACTCCCGATATAACGGCACTCCCAATATAACAACTCCGTATAGTCGGTCCCGACTAAGAAAACATACTCATATATGTATACTCGATGTAACGGTGGCAAATCTTCATCCAATAATGGCACTCAATCCAAACTTTTCATGAAGTGGGTAGGTGCTTAGCCCAACCTAGAGCCTACGGGCTCGAGGGTTTCAGTACCCACGGGCTAGTGACAATCAACGTGACTACATGCGATTTTAACGAAAAAAGACCCTGATGCTGGCATTGCTAAAGACCAAACCGGAATTCGTACGGATTCCGGTCACCAGAATCCGGTTTTTTCTCAAATATGATGTGATGCCAAAAAAAATTTTCTCTAGCTCTTGCGGCGTCTTCTCAAACCCAGCACTTTGAAATAGTTTGATTCCTATATATCCTTTTTTTTTCACATGGTCATTGCTATCATATTTCTGTGATAGCATTATTTTTGGCTCCCTCTGGTCTCACTACCGGAGGGGTGGGGCACCTGGGCCCGGGGCTTTTTTTTAGGGGGTTTTAGGGC